>JALPQI010003072.1:0-83645 GCA_025490895.1 Thaumatotibia leucotreta
TGTCACGACGTTCTTATTACATAGAATTAAAGTACATTGGGACTTATTTTTGAGTATTTTTATATACCTACACCTTATTTTGCCCTTGACTCTGTGACTCGATGAACCGTGTTTGTATTTTGCTAACACAATACGACTGAAAAGTGTCTACGTAATAAAATCTACTAAAAAACTTACAGACAATCGTTTGTTAGTAATGTCAGGCCGTTAATGGGTTGACTGAGCTAAATGATATAAAATTGAGTTTTCGCAACTCGAATCTGCAATTTAAGCGGTGCTATAAATATTATGAAGAAGTTTATTCCCCGCCCTTGTAATTAATTTCAAGGGATTCTTGTTTGAAGCCAAATTTGTCGACGCTACGGAATTGTTGAGATTTTAATATAAATTGTGCAACCACGGTTTACTCCAATTTCCGATAGCAAATAAAATATTTTTAAAATAAAAATAAAACCGCCTTCAAAGATTCGCCCGAACTAAAAAGTTAAAAATAATTTTGGTTCCTACTTCTTAAGATTTCCTACCCAAACCTTTAAACCTTTTACCCTATTCATTGAAATAAAACATTATGGCTAGGTACCCTACAGATTTCTTAGAAGTCGGTGCCAAGCCGAATACGTTCATAGGTATATATTAGATAGAGCTTTGTAACTTACTGTCACTCCGATTACGCTTTTATCAACAGAATGGTCTGCCTCAGTCATTTTCATGAAAGCATAACCGGAGTGACAGTAAGTTACAAAGCTCTATCAAATACATATAAGTACTCGCGAAGTGAACATATTTGGCTTGGCACCGACTTCTAAGAAATCTGTAGGGTACCTAGCCATAATGTTTTATTTCAATGAATAGGGTAAAAGGTTTAAAGGTTTGGGTAGGAAATCTTAAGAAGTAGGAACCAAAATTATTTTTAACTTTTTAGTTCGGGCGAATCTTTGAAGGCGGTTTTATTTTTTATTTTAAAAATATTTTATTTTTTGCTTTTTAGTAGTGTAAATATAAAATCGTTATTCAGTATGCTCTAAATACTTATAATTAGAATGTACTGCACTGTAGTAGGCCATAAAACCTGAACTGGCAAACTTATATGAATACAAAAAACAATTTCAAAGGTAACAGACTTAGCATGCCAATATTATTTAAAGAATCACTAACCGCTAACCGACATGTCATAACTACTAAGCAAACACTTGAATAGATCTCGAAAATGTATGACATTTGTTATATACCTATACAAAGAATGATCCTCCAACCCCTAATTGTTAAGGAGTTATTCCTTTCATCATCAGCTCACCAACATGAGACTATGACCACCTAAAGGCAAATACTCGAATAGCCTCCAAAATATATGAAATATGTTATATTTAAAGAATTATCCCCCAACTCCTTATCTCCAAGGAGTTGTACCTTACATCATCAGCTCACCAACATGAAAGGATGACCACCTAAAGGCAAATACTCAAATAGCTTCCAAAATACACGAAATATGTTATACTTAAAGAATTATCCCCCAACTCCTAATTGCTAAAGAGTTGTACCTTCCATCATCAGATCACCAACTTAAGATGTTCATAACTAGATGCAAATACTTGATTAGTCTTCGAAAATAAATGAAAAATGTCATGTGTGCCTACAACATTTGAAGAGTTTCCCTCGATTTCTCCAGGATCCCATCATCAGATCTGGATTCGGGTGACAATGGGACCAACTAGAAGGTATACCCCTTTCAAACAAAAAAAGAATATTTCAAATCGGTCCACGCGGTCTTCGAGTAATCGGGGAACATACATAAAAAAAAAAAAAAAAGATTTCGACGAATTGTAAACCTCCTCCTTTTTGAAGTCGGTTAATAATATTAAATGTCGTCTTTGTAAGCCTTCTCAAACTTTTTGCGAGTACCTAAAAGTTGTGGGTATATTCTGTGTGAGCCATCTTGACAGTAGTGAGTCGTTCTCTGTTCCCCATTTCATCGGTTGACTACTCACTAAACTTACAAATATCTACCTGAGATAAAGTTCGTATCTCAGTTCTTCTAGTAGGTAGACGTAGTAATTGGGTTGCGAAATACGGCAAATTAGATTTTCTTTTGTGATAATTTATCAAACTCATTATGTATAATTATTCCGTGAGCTTGGGTTACCTACTTTAGCCCTAAGGGCTATCATTGATCACTTTAAAAAATGATTCAAATTATTTAAAAATCCTCAACCCAGCCAAGCCAAGATAGATATTTTTAAATGGACAATGTTACCCCTTAGGGCTAATGTGACCCGACTTTACGGTTCTCAAAAAATGTCCGTAACATTCAGTAACAACTCGGTATCAGGCCGATTATTGAAATTCATTTCGGAAATCCATATTATCAAAAGAAACCTAACGATGTGAGTCGCGTCATATTGACAAGCAATAAGTGCCCTTTTAGTTCGAAAATGGCATAAATTAAAACATTATACTTATGCCACGTGCTTTATAATAATGTAGTGTCCTTGTTCTGTATTCTGCTTGCGTCAAGTGCAGTTCGCGTCATTGAATACATTAGAATCTTCCAGTAATGTGGCATAGGCGTCAGCGTCACTCATTGGTTATTAAATAATCTAAATGTAGCTCGAGTACTAGAATAGCAATGTTGTTGCATTCACGACAATGTTCCTTACGAAAAGTTTCCTTGTATGGCAGTTTATCATCGTCATTTATGCCATAAGAGGTCCACTGCTAAACATAGGCTTCCCCTTTGGACCTCCAAATGCACTGGTTGGACGCGACCTGCATCCATCGTCTCCCGGCAATCTTCATAAAGTTGTCTGTGCATCTTGTGGGTGGACGTCCTATACTCCGTTTGCCAAACTGTGGTCTCCACTCGAGCAATTTCGACCCATCAGTTCATTTCGACCCAGAAAGGATCAGCAGGCCTTGCAAAGATGCCATTCTGCAATCATATACGATAATCATAGACCATATCCATACATTATTATGGTCATGTGACTTATCGCTTATCGTATAGGATTGTAGATTGACATCTTGGCTAGGTCTGTAGTTTCACTACTAAATAAAGGTCGATCATTTGATGGTCAACACTTGGCGATATAATTTAATATAATTTGAGAAAATAAAAGCCAAGTTTCGAAGATAGAAATAGCGACCAAGGGTTCAGACAATTTAATCTTATACGTCCGAATAAAGGAAATTTACTGTTTGGTAAACAGCCAACAACACTGACCTAGTACGCTATGTTAACTTATGTTAAGAGATGAGAAGGAATAGTAAAAATACACTACCTAGTACCTACATGAATATATATACAAGTGAAAATTAGTCAGTGAAATATATAAGGTCCTAATTTATTAGTTGCAGGTATTTTAACACATGATACTTTACTTTAAAATAATTAACTTTAAATATAAATTAAGAAATATTTTCATGTAATTTTTTTGATTTCATTTTCCTAACAAAAAAAAAATTTCGTCTAAAAAAAAATCATCATGTGCATTATCACATGTCACAATAACACTATCTGTCATGTCAACAATTGTTTGTTGTAAATGTCGTGAAGGTTCGGCGGGAAAACTGCACATGTCATTGGGCCTGTCGAGTTAAAACCTGTCAAATAAAATGTACCCATATTTTTAAAAAGAAGCATAATCAAAAGACAACATTTATTATCATAAAAAATTACAAAAATTGTTGGAAATGGCGACCCTTTCTATCAATACACAATAATGCTCGCTTTAGGATATTTCTGTTCACCCGCAACAAGGTCTCTCTTTCCCTTTTCATGATTTCAAAAGCGTTGGTAATGCGAGCCCGTAATTCTTCTGATGTTCGGATCGTGTGACCATCGTTTCCATACACCAGATCTTTGGCTCTTCGCCAAACATGGAAATCCAGCGGTGTCAAATCTGGGGAGCGAGCTGGCCAGTTCAATGCACCTGCTTGAGCCCCACCGCGACCTATCCACCGCAATCGAAATTGTTCCGTCAAGTACCTTCGTACGTTACGATCATAATGGGCGGGGGCACCGTCGTGTTGAAAGTACATTCCCATACGAAGACCGACTGGTACTTCCTGTAGCAATTCCGGTAGATCTTCTTGTAAGAATTGTAGGTAAGTCCTCCCATTTAGGCGATTAAGAAACACTGGACCCAACAAACAGTCTCCAAGTAACCCTGCCCACACATTGACGCTAAAGCGAGTCAAAAAGTGATCAGGTCGAGCCAAGTGGGGATTCACTTCTGACCAAAAGTGCAAATTGTGTAGGTTGAACAATCCCACCCTTGTAAATGTACACTCGTCGGTCCATAGTATGTTACGTCTGGCATTTCTTCTAAGCCACTGGCAAAATAACACACGTGGCTCATAATCCTGAGGCTGCAGTTCTTGGACACATGTGAAATGATACGGGTGCATACCTTCACGTTTTAGAAGTTTCCAAACGTAAATATCACTGACATTAAACACATTCGCTGCATCTTTTGTACTACTCATAGGATGGCGATGAAAAAAATCCAAAATTGCATCTTCTAGACGCGGTGGATACCTAGGCCTCCCAGCGTCACCTCTCGGCATGAATTCTCCTTCGCCACGTAATCTTCGCAGTGCTCCAGTGATTGTACGAGGATCCACATTCACATTGTATCGTTGTAGATACAGCCTTGCAGCTCTCGCCGCACTGTAGTTTGCATCGTGATAACACGTTACCATGTTATAATAATCATCATTTGTGTAACGGTAAGGCATTTTAAAATAAAATTTATTTTCAAACGACACAATCCAACGGAAAATAACATTACATTGACAATCAAGTATTTGATTTATCGATTATCGACGTGAAGTGGCCAGTTCCAGTTAAGTGTTACGTAAAAGAGGTACTAGAATCTGTTCAATGAGTTTTCATTTAATAATCACATACACAGGGTGTTTTTACGTGGCAAATTTGTTTTTCCGTTTTCTCCAAAAAAAAACATCGTAAAAGCTAAATATAATGTTTCACGGTTTAATATACTCCAGAGACCGAGTACTATCAGCTGAAAAAATATCTGCGTCTAATAAATTAGGACCTACTCGAATATAGGAATTAATCAGTAGGACTACTGTTATGCTGTTTCTTATGCTTTTGCACTATTGTGCATATATATCTTAAAATGCCCATAGTTATGCAGAAAGCGACCAACTACTATTTTTGCTTTAGAAAATTGAGTTTGCTCGCTGTCTGCATTGAAAAAAATTAAAGTTGATCGTCTTCTGCATAACTAAGGCCAAATGAAGAAAAAAGTATCGCTAAAAATCATTTTTGAATTACTTTGTCTTATTGAGTTTTGATATTTACATCTTCAACTAGACCAATTCACAAAAAACCTGATAAAATAAAATATAAATAAATAAGTTTTATCGTCGAATGGAAGCATCCCTATTCATGAGAACAACTCGAAAAGCGCAATGAAAATGCAGATTATCTGTGTCCCAGATATTCTCTATTTACAAGATTGCTTTGCCTGGATTCTGCATCGGTTGTACAAGTATTCATGATATTATACATACTGAATCTAGCTTCTGCAAACTTAATAATGTATCGAATGCAAAAAAAACCTAGCTATAAGTTGGGACCCTTTAAACGAAGCGTGAAGAAGCATCTAGCGGGCCAGCAAGGCAGTGGCAACTGACAGGTTACTGCTTGTCTCCTGTTCGTTGCCGCCGCGATTTGGGCTCTACTTTTCACTTACGATCAGGTGGAGTGGAGCCACCTTGTGACTACATAAAAAAATCGCGATAGGCTAGGCCTTAGTCAACACGAAAATCACGATCGCGTCAATTTTGTTACAAATATGTTATTCATACTAATTATAGTGCGTACTCTGGCCGACAACCCTTGACAGTCGAAAAAAAGCGTCATATTTCAAAAATATAGGCGCGAATCGTTGATCGGCAATAGAAATTTTTAATTTCTCTTTTTTCACTGGCAGAATTCGTAACACAAAATTTAACTTCGTAATTCGTATCACGAAAATAATGACCTAAAATTATGTTATCATTAAAAGCAAAAAAATGTACATAGTTAAAGATTTACCAATTTTTTGCAATCCACTCATATGGTTAGTAAAAGTCATTGGAATTAACTAGCTGCCAAAATGGATGACTTATTTTGAATTCATCCAAGAATAGCCAATGCATTTTTGCAACTGATGCTGAATGTTAACAGTTGATGACGATTACTTGACAGTTATTTACTAGTAAGCATTTTCCAAAAAAATGTACCATATGTGCAAAAAATATGGACTACCACTTTTCAACTGTACGAATATTCAATGGTAATAAAATAACGTCAGAAGCGGTTAGCAGCAGTAGCCCCAATAAAGGTAGGTTCGTCCTGTATTTCGGAAAACCTTTTCAAGGATTTATGCGTCGTTGGACTAAAAGTAAATATGGCGATATATAAAAATGTCCACTTGCTTAAGTTCGGGCGTATATAATTTTGACGAAGTATAAAAATGTTCACCTATATATTAGACCAAATATAAACATGTTGCGACACTAGACTAAAAGTAAATATGGCGATGTATAAAAATGTCCACTTGCATAAATTCGGGCGTATATAATTTTGACGAAGTATAAAAATGTCCACCTGTACATGATTAAAGGTTGAACACGCCAAAATTGAGGCATGTAAAATCGTTTATATCTATGGGAAAAATGGAGGTATAGAAACTTTTAAAGCACCTTTTTGATCACAAGAACCTGCCCAAAAACATATTAAAAAATTGTTTTCGTATAATTATTCGTTGTCAAAATGTCGAGCAAACAACACAAAAAACGCGAACGTACTTTGCACAAATACGTCAAAAATTCAACTCTAAGATATAGAGATATCGCGAAAAGACTAAAATATCCCCAATCTGCGGTTTGTCGCGTATTAAAGAAGTTCCGTGAACACTTGACAATAGATAGAAAGCCAGGAAGTGGAGGGTGCAGAGTCTGAAGAATAAAAAAAAGGAACGAGAGTATTGTTAGGATTTTCGCCTCAAATCCTAAGATGTCTTCTCGTGATGTGGCCAAGAAAGTGAAGATGTCTCAGTCCTATGTTCAAAAAATAAAACGTAGGGCTGGACTAAGAAGTTTTAAAGCCCAGGCCGCACCAGATCGAAATTCGAAACAGAACTCATCCGCAAGGAAACGGTCACGAAAACTTTATGAGAAATTCATTACGAAAGCATGCGTTGTCATGGACGACGAAACATATGTAAAAGCTGATTTTAAACAAATACCTGGGCAAGAGTTTTATACCAGTCTAAGTCGAACAGATGCTCCTGAAGAATGTAAATTGAAAAAGTTTTCGAAATTCCCAAAAAATACCTTCTTTGGCAAGCAATATGCAGCTGTGGGAAAAGAAGTCGCTCGTTTATTACCACCGGGACAATAAACGGCGAAATTTATCAAAAAGAGTGTTTACAGAAACGTTTGCTGACTCTTATAAGAAAGCACGACTCACCGCCGCTGTTTTGGTCAGATTTGGCCAGTTGTCACTACGCAAAACCAGTGATGGAATGGTACAGCACAAGGAGGATTGAGTGGTACCAAAATTATGCAACCTGCCAAATAGTCCAGAACTGCGGCCTGTTGAAGAATACTGGAGGGTAATGAAGGGAATTTTAAAAAAGAAAGGCGGAGAAGTAAAATCAGTCCCCGAGCTATAAAAAATATGAACGTGGGCGTCAAAACGGTGTCCTAACGAGATGGTGCAAAGTCCTATGAGACGTATACGCAAGAAAGTTAGAATTATGGCTTACGGTGTAGACAATAACTAAAATAGAAAATGTTATTTTAAACTACGTTAAATTTGTCATTGAACATGTGAAACATAATGTAGCCTTTCACTCTCAAATTTATTTTTTATGACTATTTGTGTGCCTCAATTTTGGCGTGTTCAAGCTTTATTGGTGATGATGAATTTGATCCGTACATGTATTATTATAATCCTGGACCTATTAGTAAAGAAAGTAGTCATTTTTATATTCAGATTAGACTTAGACATTTGTACACTTTGAAAGTAGTCATTTTTATATTTGGACTTGATAAGACAAACATTTTTATAATTTAATAGTAGTCATTTTTAGATTCCGACTTACTAAGACTTGAGCATTCTAAAGTATTGGCTTTCTAATACTCGGACCAATTTTTATTTTATATGTAGACATTTTTATACATCGCCATATTTACTTTTAGTCCAACGATGCATAAATCTTTTCAAGCCTCCCTCTCTGTCAGTCTAAAGAATGCGTCATTGGAGCGACAGAGACAGATCCTCGAAATTTACGATTATCGAAGTTCACTGCAGACCTTGTGTTCCCGATGTCTTTCTACGAATTATTTTACGATGGTACGGTGCCTATCCGACCTAACTCAATTTAAATTTACGTCTATTTGATATTACATTCGAATAAATGTACGAAAATGTATTCCTTCTGTCTTTCATATGTCAGTTTCAACGTAAAACGTAATGCTGTTTACTAACAGGAATTGACGTAGCTAAACATCGTTTTGAGCATGTTAAATGTTATTTTACGATATAATAGGTATAGTGAATACATTATACCTAGAATTATACATTGAAACCTAGTACCTGCACATTATACCTGGTAGATATATGACAATAAGTAATAATATGACTGTCAGGTTTGTCTGGACTGTTAGACAGGGATCGGATATCGGTATTTTCTCCATACAAAAGAACGGTTCTTTTTTTCGAAGATAACGATATTGATAATTACATACATACAATTTAGTACCTACTACTTAAAAATCAAATAAAATCAAATTTATTTTATTGTACACACAAAATAAAGGTACATTTAAGCATTTTCCATTTGGGCTGCTCTGGCTCCTACACTAGGCGCAGCCTGTCTCATAGTGTAACCTAATCAAACAGAATACTTCACGGTTGATGCGATAATACATCATTTTATAATATTGAGCTATTTCGAGGTTTTCCTAAAGAACCGGTATCGATCGAGCTATCAGACCATACAAAAAAGATATTTGACAAACAAAACAAAAATCGCCAAAAATCATAATCATTTCAGCTGGATGACGTCCACTGCTGGACAAAGGCCTCTCCAAATGTGGGGGTATACGTCATTATCGCCACACAGAGAGATGACAACCGCAGTTGTTGCTGTCCATCCACTGTTGCGTTTGGCCGCAGGTTAAGGCCATACCAGAGTCGGGTGCCCGTCTCTTCGCATAATGTTCATTGTGCAGAAAATGTTTTGGCCGAAACATTTGGCATATTGTTGAATGGCATAATAATCGTTTCGCCGAATTATTTTTATGCATACACATATAGAAGTCCTAAAGTATGTTTTTACGAATATTCGTATGCCGATTTTTAAATTATCTAAAATGTAATATTACTAATATTGATTGTCATAAAAAATATTTCGCATTATTATTAAAGTGGCTAAAATAACAGCACTAGTCTTTTAAACTAACTTAAACTACATAAATATTAAGTTGTCACGTCTATCAAATGAAATAGCTATTTGTAGATAACCTGATTACAGAAAAACGAGAGGGGCAGAACCGATACGGTTAAGTTAGGTTAAAACATTAATCTTAGAAATTTTACAATACAAATACTAGGTCTGCTCCAGCTGCTAGGAGAAAGACCAAATAAGGAGGGACGGGGGGGCGAAGCCCCCCACAAGGGGGGCTCGGGGGGCGAAGCCCCCCGCATGTAAAAGAAAAACGTTTCAAAATCATGTTATCCACCTGGATAGGTTCGTTAGGTATCTTTTGTCCCTTAGAGCGGAAATAGGAGCCCCGCTAGGGGCTCCGTCGACATGTTGGCGGATCGTATTTAATTTTAGTAGGCGTTATGTTTAGCAGCAATTTTAGAATGTACAATATTAGGATCATCAAACATATGCATAATACAATTTCGGCAAAGGAATCTTAGACACAATAAGCATTAGGATGAATAATGTTTCGGACAGACGACTTTAGGCGCAAAAACTTCGACACATGAAAAATATGCGAAATAATAATTCGGCGAAAAATTTTTCGGCGTAAAATTCTTATGCGACATAATATTCGGAACAATACTTTTATGCGATTCGATATAGACCCCCAGAGTCTTGTAGTAGTTAGGGTCTGGTAACGGGAATTCAGTTATTTTATGTCCACCTTTTATTTATTTTTTAATTAGAAATATAATTGAAACTATCTATTACAGGTATAAGCCGATGTTCAACTCACTAAAAGCCGCCTAGCCGCCATCAGAAACGTAAGTATAATGAAACTTTCATTCATCCTATCGTTTTGGAAAATGGATATAATATTATACACGACATCATTCTGTCAATAAGTTGAAATTCTTTACGGAATACCTTCGATCATATCTCGTTGCCCCAATATTACAAGGCTATATTGCACTTTTATCAGCTAGAAATTTGAACATTGTCATATTGATACTGAACCAATTTAAAACACCCCAAAAACGTAACATAGAACAATTTAATATTGGGACAGCGATCTGTCAATCATAACCCTAAACTAATTACAATCTTGCAAATTATTCCATCAAACATTATTAAGTTTGGTCCGCGAGATAGTTAAAACCTATACGAGATGAAAATGAGAAGCGAGTAACCAAAATATCGTCTAACCAGAGCTTTGAGCCAATTCCTAAAGCTTGTCGCCTTCAGAATCTTGTGATAAGAATAGTTTGATCTTCCTTTGCAGACAGGTATTATGAATCTAGGGATCTAATTATAGCAGAAATGAACTCACCAGCGAGTCTTGTCTGTTACCAAGCTACGGTTTATACGTCGTTTCAGACTTTTATGGTATAGCTCACAAATAAGCTTTACACGCAAAGTCTAACCTCCGTATTCAAAAACGTCCACTTACTTAACACTCCGCTAAGTATTGTTTGTCCCTTTCGGTCTTATAGACATATTGATAAGAGTGAAAGGGACAGGCAATACTTAGCTTCTTGCTAAGACTAAAAGAGTAAGAGGGTTAGTTATGTCATTGTCTGATTGTCAAGCCACACAACAGAAGAATTTACTGTATCGACGGGAATGGACAAAGAGAACTGAATGGATATAAGGTAGATGATCCTATATGTAAAATAGTGACATCTATTGGATTATTACACATATTATGGTTTCAGAAGTATTTAAGAATACACGTCTAGGAGCGTCGTAAAAGTAATACAAAAGTAAGTAAGTTTCCGGCGATGTGAACGGTGTGATTCGTGATCCCAATAAAGCTATTCACCTCTACGTTGAAAGTTCAGAGCAGTCGCTTTCGGAGAATTACCCCCTTATTCATAAATTGTCTCTTCACTTAGTAAGCCGCATAACTTAGTAAGTGTTATTTGTCCCTTTTGTTCTTATCAATATGTCTATAAGTCCAAAAGGGACAAACAATACTTAAAGACGTTTATGAATAAGGGGGTTCATCATCATCAGCCTATGTTAGTCCACTGTTGGACGTAAGCCTCTCCTATTAACTATGCGTATAGACGCATTAGGAGGTAAATGCCCATAATCGCCACGCTGGACAAGCGGATTGACGATCGCAGTAATGTGTCCACTATGATGACGCTGCTGCCCATCATCAATCTTGTAGAATAAGGGGGTTAGTGTCTAGTGATCGAAATCTTAGAGCTTTTAGGGGCTTATGGCATTTGCAATTTGCGTACGAGTTAAAAGAGAGGCGAACCCGCAGCAACAGTATTCTGTATGTATATGCGTGTATAAAAACTGCGCGTTAACCGCGAATGTCCATAATTTCGAACAACTATTTCAGCTGTCACGTAATTAGAGAGGGACATGTAGTCGATTAAAACTATTATTCATTTTCACGGTTATAGTTATAGGTTGTAGCTATACAACGTGTTACACGAGCTACCGAAAACCTTGAACGAAGTAATTTGGTAGGTTATACTTTATACTGAACAACTTTTACTACGGAGCTAACCCAGAAATATCAAAAAAATTTTGGTTTTTTCATACAAGAAGTCGTGATCGACCGGTCAACATGTATGTAAAAGACATGTTTTTTTTAGTTTTCGGTATTGGCCTCGTAGTAAAAGTTGTTCAGTATAGCCTACTAAATAACCCCGTTCAAGGTTTTCAGTGGCTCGTGTAACACCCTGTAGAGGTCCGTATTCCTGGTGTCTGAGGCGATGAACGCGCAAGCGTTCTCATTAGCGGTAGGTTTTATCGACAAAACTGTAAGCCCCTAGCGAGGCGCGTACAAACTTTGCAGCCCTCGGGATTAATTTTATTGGCAAGACTTTGCGGAACGTATTGTTCCCGGTGCGCGGTAAACAGAGATTAACGCACTGAAGGTGAGCGGGACACGATATAGGTTGGCAGGATTTTAACTTCATGAAACGACTTGACCAGTATTCTTACCGCAAGCTGGAGTGAAGAATTTTCACGTTTGCGTAATTTTTTTGTTGTTCTTCCTAGTGACTTATGTTGAGCCCGTTTTATCAATTTATCGTGCTACCCGACACTTTCGCACTTGCTTACTTAGTCTTTGGGGTTATGTAGGCACCTTCCATCATCAGCTCAGTCATTTTACTTCTACTACAATACACATCATTAGAAAAGCCTAGCAATAATTTTAGGAGCAATTCCTCCTTGCGTCTTGAAATGAAAAATTTAATTTAAGTATTGCGGACAAGAATTTATCATCGAGCATGCCCATTGCCCGTGTCCCTACTAATGCAAAATTACACGAAACAGGAATAAATTCTGCATTACCTGTATATGAATGAGACTATTTTTCGGTTGTACGTTGTTTCATAGACAACATTTTCGCAGAATATTGGTTCATAGAAAATGTTTCTCGTATTTTCATTTCATAGAATGATCATTTTACAGAGCTCTTACATTGTATAATCTGGTTTTGTATATTTTTTATTGTTCAGATATGTAGTTCTTAGAATTTCATTTCATAGCCACTTGAACGTCCGATGATAGCATATTATCCAAACAAAAAAGGCAGTAGACTGTTCGTGGATACTATACTATCCCATGAAGTCGAAGGAGACACAGTTGATTATAGCGGCATGTAGCGAAATATAGAGGCATTATTTCCTAATTCCCTTGTTGCAACAACGTAGCCTAATAAACTAGTTTGCGCTAAAAAATATACATGGCAGTGTACGCTCGTTACTCAGTCGATAAAAAATTATAATTATAAGTGTTGTGTCAAACTGCCGTGCAATTGTGAGTGTTTGCTAAGGACTCCTAGTTATGTCGTAAGTATTTCACGTTAATTTACATATTTTTGGGGTTATTATATTATACATAAAAATGATCAGGAACGTGTGCTCTATAAGATAATGTGTATCATCTTAAGTTTTTGACAGTGTGATACCTGTCAAGTGAGTTTAAAATATGAAGGTTATTTTTGAGCTGGGGTAGTAAACGTTTATAGCCGTATTATTAGTAATATAATACCATGTTTAGTGAAATATATAATAAATATTGACGAGTGGTTTATAAGGAAGACATTAATATACTTAAACATAAGAAATATATCAAACTACGTCAGGATTCATCAAAATATTTACGGTGTTTTTGTATCTTGGTGTATTTGTTGGAAGGAGGAGGTAATCTAATTAATTTATTTAGATACTTTGTTGAAAATTATATGTGTTATTTGTGGTATCATTATAAAGGTGAAATAGTATATTTTTTTAATATGCAATAAAAATAAGGGGTCATCGCTCAAAATTTCCTGTAATTAGTCGTCAAAGAAAAATCTTTCTTATTTTTTTACCGATGTCTTAAGTTTAACCTTGATTATAGTCAAGAATCATTAGGTATTTTACAATGACTATCATTGTATTTTAATAATTGTACTTTCATTTATACTCCTGATTTTTTTTATTATTATACCTTAAGTAGTTTAGAAAATATAAACGTTTTTGTAAAATCTTGTGACTGCGCAGCGCGGGGTGTACGTCGCTAAAAAAACCCGGACAGTTGACCGGAATATGGTCACGCGGGGTGGACGTTCAAGTGGATAGCGTATTCAATCAAATATTATTAATTCGTATAGTATTTTTTGTCTAGAACAGTTGTTTCAAAAACTGAATATTCATAGAATGTTGTTTGTCATTGTATCAAACTTAATATTTTTTATTCAGTCATAATTAAACTATAGAATTATCATTACATACCATTATACAAATACAAAAGAAATGCCTTTGTCCAAAGAATTTTAGTAAGCGATTTAGACCTGGGAACCGGTCGACGAAGCCCCGCTGTGCGAGGCTTCTATTTTTGCTCTAAGGGATAAAAGGTAACTAACGAACCTATCCAGGTTAGAGCAGGGGAGGTACAAATTTGTTAATTTTTAATGCGGGGGGCTCCGCCCCCCGAACCCCCCTTGTGGGGAGCTTCGCCCCCCCGTCCCCCCTTTTAGGTTTCACAAGGATGACGATACGTAAACAATTAATTAAAAGTAAGTAGGTGTTTTATGTATCCGGGAAACTACGCTCGAAACCTAACCAATCCAAGTCGGTTTTACCCTGATTTATTACTTGGATTGGTTAGGTTTCGAGGCTAGAACAGATTAAAAAGCTAACTAACCTAACCCAACCTATCCTACCTAACCTACTTTGCCTACAATCTACCTACTTTTTCTGGTAGCAGTTTGGTTTTTTTAGAGGGAGGGCGAATCAGTGTATAAGAAACAAATACTTACATGAAATATGACTCATTAGGTAGGTAAGAATATCACTATGCAATAAAGTAAATAGTGGAACTAAATATTATATAAACTAGTAACTATAAAACAACAATCTATGAAATAAGTGCCTACAAAACAAAAATACATGAAATGTAATTCTAGTGTTTGGTTACTTTGTAAAGTAAAAAAGTTAGATAGCAATATACATGGAACTGAATGTCTGTGAAATATGTTTTAAGCAATTGAATATTCTATGAAACAATAATATTGGAACAGAAAATATATGATCCAAATAATTTATGAACAAATTTCTGTGAAACGAAATTCTATGAAACTTCACATTACAAAACCAAATCATACGTTTGTCTTATTTATCAGACTTCAGCGAGGTGTGCTGGATATTAATTGTCTAACATTTACTACGGCGGTTAAACAGTTAACACTATACTGCTTTTAATATGTTTACTGCGACTTAAGTAGACACTTGGTAATCAATGGCACGTTACGGAGATATTTCGTGGCCCTGTCGACCTTCGCTGAACTTCTAATGAAACAAGAGGAAAAAATATTTTACTACGGGTCCTACTTGTTTTTTATGTTAAAACTTTCTGTGGGACCATATTCTGGGTGGAACTATATTCTTAAGAGCTAGTTCGCACGAGCGTTTTTTTAGCGGCCGTTAAAAAAACGTTCAAATGAAACAAATGCAAATCCTTACATTCATTCACACGATGGCGGTTTTATACCGCGGCGCTTTTTTATCGAGCACTGTTTGATTTTCGACGTTGGGCGTTGGACGTTAAATCGAATTGAGCATAATGGGCTGCCAACGTCAGGTTACAACGCGACGCTTTTTAAGCGTTCGTGCGAACTATCTCTAAATGTTGTAGGGCAACCATTGGTTATTCGGTGATTCGTAAGTTTTCGAATATTGAATATTTTCATCGTATTGCTACAGTTTTCTCGTCATATTGTTGCTTGGAACAATGTTTAAGAGATGGCGATGACGTGGTGTTTTGCCTACGATTACAAGCAGGAAGCGGGTAACTTAGTGTAGATATAATTAGGGTATTTTTCATTTAGATTTGTGAGTTGTCCCAGCCATGTATAGAAAGTTTTTATATTTTTATATATGAACAGAAAACTCGACGCAGGGACTTCATAAATAAGTATCAAAATGTTGGACTTTCTTGAAACCCTTAACGTTCGAACATGGTCGTTACACATCTGTCAAACTAAATAAGAAATACCCATAAAACTGAATATCACCGGTATATTGTGGTATTTTTTTAATGACAGCAGACATTAGCAGCAACTGATATTCTGTTTTTTTTATGACAACGGATAGTAGTGCATACTATAAGCAGAAATCGGACAAATGAGCGTTATAGTTAGCAATAATATAGACATGACTCCAAAGGCCATAGTCGGATTTTCATAGTAAGTCAGCCTTTAAATCAACCAGACTCTAGTATTTTTTTGTGAGTACCTCTTATGGTGAAGAATATTTCTGCTGAGTATCAACGTCCTATCGGTGACAGTTTTTGACTTATGATTTTTTTTAGTTTTTTCTTTAATGTGTTGTATCTCAGGATGTATAAAAGCGAATTGCTTCAAAATTTGAAATAATGTTCTTTATTTAGATATGCATCGAATTTAAAAAAATGAATATCGATTGTCGTATAAAAAAAAGAAAAAAAAAGACCAAAAATTTTTCATATTTTTTTTTGTGTACCTATGAAGTAGTGACACCTCTATTTTCTTTTTCTAATTATAGACCATACATTGGCCTACTAGTTGCCTAAGTATCAAAATTTTCCAAGCGGTACTTCTTACCAAAAATCGGCAATATGTGTGGTCAAGTTCTGCATTCAATCGGTGTTTTTCAATGTAGTATACAAACTCTTCATTTATATTTGAGTTTTCTTATCAGGTTATCTTATTTAAGAGTAAATGCTAATGACAACTTAATGTCATCATGATGCAAGCTGTTTATTTCATTATTAATCGGCCGTTTACCATTTCAACTAGCGTATCTCGATAATATTTAACTGCAATGAATCAAGAAATATATTATTTTTAATGAATATCTCATAAATAATATCGAATTACGCTAGTTAAAATAATAAACGGCCGATTAATAATGAAATAAACAGCTTGCATCATGATGACATTAAGTTGTCATTAGCATTTACTCTTAAATAAGATAACCTGATAAGAAAATTCAAATATAAATGAAGAGTTTGTATACTACATTGAAAAACACCGATTGAATGCAGAACTTGACCACACATAATTGCCGATTTTTGGTAAGAAGTACCGCTTGGAAATTTTTGATACTTAGGCAACTAGTAGGCCAATGTATGGTCTATAATTAGAACAAGAAAATAGAGGTGTCACTACTTCATAGGTACACAAAAAAAAATATGAAAAATTTTTTGGTCTTTTTTTTTCTTTTTTTTATACGACAATCGATATTCATTTTTTTAAATTCGATGTATATCTAAATAAAGAACATTATTTCAAAATTTGAAGCAATTCGCTTTTATACATCCTGAGATACAACACGTTAAAGAAAAAACTAAAAAAAATCATAAGTCAAAAACTGTCACCGATAGGACGTTGATACTCAGCAGAAATATTCTTCACCATAAGAGGTACTCACAAAAAAATACTAGAGTCTGGTTGATTTAAAGGCTGACTTACTATGAAAATCCGACTATGGCCTTTGATTGAATGACTAAACAAACAAATAATTTCTTGTAATTTAATTTCTCTTCCTTAAGTTGACTATTTGGTACTCAGATTTGCATAGTTACCAGTGTCAAATATGTAATTCGCAGAAAACTATTACATTGATTAATAATTTATTGTAGTCATTTCCAATTTATTATGAACAATGACGCGCATTTGTCAGATCTCTGATTAATTGATTATAAATCAATTTTACTTACGTAAAAAAAACATTCCATGGCATTCAGCAGCTGAAATCGGTATTGTCGGTGTAAGAACAACAATGAATACCCCTCAAATGCAAATATTAGAAAAACCTTAAATAAATGATCCCTTTTTATTAAATTCATCTCTTTCCGAAAATACTCTTCACATTTGCATTACTTTCTGCTACGGTACTTAATATTGTCCGGAGATTCTCTTCTAAACTCTATATATAATATTTAGGAAAAATGGCTTTCGTTAAGACTATTGTGCTCAACTTACATCATGTGAAGCGATAGAATTTCAAAAGGCCGCCACTCCCGGCCATCCCCTATTATAGAGGGCCTATCGCGAACATAGAAATTCGTAATTTTCGAGCATCTGTTGCAGTCACTCCAATGATGGGTTTTTTGGATTGATAGAGAGAGCGTTGGGTCTCCAGTTACCTATATCATATCTCCACCAAGTTCCTATTGCTCCTAAGGGCCCTTACGCCGCTTACTAGCCAGCTACAAACTTAGCTTGGTTGCGTTGACCGACCATTCATGAACTTTACTCCCATTGCAATAAGAGTCACGATTGATCAGTTAACAGTTTGTATGAAAGGTAGTCACGGGACGTTAGCTACGGCGTCGTGTCACACTTGATGGATCACCTGCCCTATTCTGTGCCAAGCCGGGCACCTCAGGAAATCTTATTAGATTTCATCCGGTATAAAATCTTATCAGAATGTAATTTATTTCTTTCTGAGAAAATCGACCCTTGGATATTGATAGTCGGACTCGTGGAATTTTTACTTGACTATGGGAATCAAATGGTTACGATTTTGGCTGGCTGTTTGTATGTTCTACCATAACACCATACCATATTGTTTTCGTGCTTCCACTGACAATGTTACTAGAGACCTACAGAAAGAAAGACTAGGTAATAATAAAAATCACTGAACCTACTCTACCTGAGCAATTCCTTTTGTTGTGTCCACTTTCATATTATTTTTGTTTATTATTGTGATCCTTTATTTATTTCTGTTTTTTTGTAATAAATTCTTTAATGCATGTTATTTTAATAAGATGTATTATTATACTGTTTTGAAAAAATAAGTCCACCTGAGTTTCTTACTGGTTCTTCTCAGGAACGGTGTAGGGTTTGAACCAGTAGTAGATTTTTTTTCTCTCTCTCTCTCTTGGTAATGTCAGACGATTCGAAAATACTTATTAATAAGCTTACTTGAATAAATAATAGTTTGACTTGACATAATTTTAAATTTATGGTTATTTAAACATTTTGGGTTATTTCTACTCAGAATCTCGTGATTCAAGAGGCCGAGCGAACGAAGGAGGTCGTCCTCCTTCGTTCCCAAAGGAAAAAAATGTATTAAAATATTATCGAACCGGGTTACTCACGTAGTCTATGATTGCTCGACATGTTTCGACCCATTAAGAGGGTCCTCGTCCGGAGCACCCTTGGCCAAAGCCCGACGCGTACTGCGGGCCTGCGCCCTGCTAGAACAGGTACTGGCCGCGGGTGGTGGTAGTGGGGGCGATGCAAGGAAAGATCTACCCTCAGTGTTACTTTTGTCATAAAGAGGGTTGCACACAACACTCACGACATCACTTGCTAATAAGGGCAGTCATATGTCGAGCAATCATCGACTTAAATACGTGAGTAACCCGGTTCGATAATATTTTAATATATTTGAGTCTCACGTTAGTTATAATTCTAAAAAAAAGTTACAAAATTTCCATACATTTTCCATGACATCGTGCTCTATCAAAATCTTCCACAGTCAATCTAACCTTACCTTATACTCGCAGTCTCGCAAGCTACGCCTTCTAATCATTTAACCAAAGTAAGACTGACACCTCATGTCTGTGCGAATTACCGTTACCATACCACTGGGGTACATAAATACATATTTTATAGTCCGCCGCCGAGCCAGCCAATGAAATAGCAATCTGTGTTATAAATGTAACCTCGGACGTGTTGCACATTGAACGTGGAAACTGCTAGAAAATTTAGGGACATTTATATACGAAAAGAGAATTTTCTTAGACATTTTCTCAGGGGAACGTCTGCTTTGTAAATTTACCGGTACATTCACTGAAATCTGCTATAGCAGCACATCTTTCGAAGTTATCCGTCAGTTCATACATTTTGACGCGGCGCGAGTTGGCCCTTTATTATTTCACTGTAAGTTAGTGTGTCGCGGATACATTTTATTCTATTCTATTCTCAAATATATGAAAGAACTTACAGACGACTCTGAAAGATTGACGTGATGTGCTATCTACGTAGGTTGCCTTTTAAGTTGTGTCGTTTGAAATAAGTATAGACAATTTTATAGATTATTACCATTTATTGTTTTTCGAAAAATTCTCCGCGATGTTTAATACACTTTTGCTTGCGTTCAAACCAGTTTTTAAAACATTTATTCCACTCCGAAGTGGGGGTAGTCAAAATGGCCGATTTGTAAGCGTCAACAGCTTCTTCAGGTGAGCTGAAGCGTTGACCACGAAGACTTTGCTTAATTTTGGGGAACGTAAAAAAATCGTTAGGGCTTAAGTCAGGGCTGTAAGGTGGGTGATCTAAAATTTCCACATTTTGGGCGCTCAAAAACATCTTTGTTTGGCGGGCGGTGTGCGAACTTGCATTGTCATGATGCAGTATCATACGACGCGTCGAGTAGTTTTTTCGAAATTCGGTTATGACTTGCGGCAAACAAACAGTGATATACCAGTCAGCGGTAACCGTCTTGCGATCTTCTAGTACAATAGTGGCGACGTGTCCACCCTTTGCCACAAACGAGGCCACCATTTTTTTTGAAGTGCTCCGCGAGCGTATGACTTTGGTCGGTTTTGGCTCATCCTGAAAGACCCAAACAGTTGACTGCTGTTTAGAATCTGGATCGTAAGCATATACCCAAGACTCGTCACCACTAACCATATCATAAACATGTTTTGACTCGCCTCGGCTGAATCGCTGCAGAGTTTTGCGACACCAACTAACACGGGCAGCTTTTTGGTCGTCGCTAAGCAAATGTGGTATCCAACGAGAGATCAACTTTCTTACGCCAAGTTCTTCGTGCAGGATTTTTTGGATAGTGGTCCCTGAAATGCCCACGGACGCCTCTATTTCACGGTGGGTCACATGACGATCTTCGAGTACTAGCTGCCGCACGGCTTCGATATTCTCTTGCGTCATGGCGGTTTTTGGACGACCTTTACGGGGCTTGTCACTGAGGCTAGACTGCCCACGTTGAAATTGTAAATACCAGCGTTCTACACTGAAGTCGCGATAATCCCCTTTTAAAGTTGTAGACAATAATCGCATGCAAATTTTCCTTAGTTATTTCCATTTTTACAACCGACTTGTCACCTTTAAATAGACGCTGTAATGAAACTATTCGACCAATTTGAAAACATTTTTTTGTTTTCGAGTTCTAAATTCAAATGCCATATGTTCTAAAATGCCATATGTTTATTTTTTTTTAAATCGCGGGAGGTTGGCAAACGACACGACTTAAAAGGCAGCCCTCGTATCTTAAAGTTACAGGATGACGGCAACGGTTATCGATTGATCGTCGATCGGCGCATCGATCAATGTCATGCGTCAGTTGAAGGTGTTTTAAAACAGTCGACTTTGTTTAAATCATCGGTTGGCCATCAATCAGAGGAGTGCTACCTGTATAACACCTGGTGTACATATACATATGTAGTTTATCATAAAGCAAGGGTTTTCTAGGGCGCGTCTCTGTAGCAGAGGTCTTCGTTGATCATAAAAGTGTTTAACGCATTCCCTATCAGTGGCGAAACGCTAGGATCAAACTTGTATGAAAACGAACGCACATGTGCGTCGGTGGCTGTTAATATACTAAGTATCTTATCTACACATGCCTGGAGTTTCCGATTAACGCAGATGCAAAAACACCAAATTTGTATGAGATCATACACATTCGGTAACAAACATTGGTTTATTCGGAAACTCCTTACGGCAATGTGGGTTTTTTTTATCAAGTTAAGAAACCACTGTCATAAAGCATTACGGTTCGAGTACCTAAGTAAGTACCTACACATTATTATATATTACATATCTGTGCCTTAATACACCCGAATAATAGTTGATCAACCCCAAAGTCGAAGTAAAAATCCCAATAAAGTAGAAATACGATACAACAAAAATCCCTACGTCCCCGATTGAGAAACTTATAGTCACGATTTTCTATTCGAGGCACGTTTCTTCCTGGCTTGGCCTATTCTCTCACGGGACGTACATGATAATAATACTCGTATTTATTTTCTATAAAAAATGTCGCGTTTCAATTTCTTGGGGTAACAACAAAATAAATCCGACTTGCTTTGTTTCATTTTCATGTACGTAAATTTTTAGGTAAACCGACTAAATGTTTGATACCTCACCCCGGACGTAGGGTCTTGGGTCTTTTTCTTTGGTATAGTTTAGGAACTATCTAACTAGTACTCGTAGTAAGATTTAGTAGGGGTTTAACTACTTAAAAAAACACAAACAAATTCATAAATATTATTACAATGAGTTTAACCACTCACGTGTATTTAGTCACGAGGCGCAAAATGTTTCGGAGAGCCTAGGTCTCCATTATCAAGCAATGAGCCCGCTTTCAGCTAACCCCCAGGCCCTTGGGACTTCATGTATTCCAAAAATGCTAGGGAGATGACTACGTTGTAAATGTAACTATTATAGTTATACTCGCGATCAAATGATACGGGTCAGGTGTACCTACGGCGTCGGGCTTCTAACACTCTCGTTAGTAACTCCGTACTTACCTCCCTTGATGCACAATGTACTATTTTTTTTGTTTAAATTGTACTTTTGTATGTGTGGCAAATCCTTTTTCTTTCTTTCATGTATACGAAATTTTCCTGTTAAAAAATTAAATCGATTCATACAGACATAATTTTCGAGTAAAAAACACCAAAAAATTATCGAAAAAGGAGTGGGTATCGTTTTTTGGACTCGATATAAAAATCAGGTAAACTTCATATTAATATTGATTCCACTTATCCTGTAAACATTTCAAAAATCTATATGAAATCAGCGTGTTTACAGTACAGTACTTTCTATGAAAAATTATTGTATTATTTGACCGAGTGTGTTACGATATTATGTTAGTAGAGTACGATATTTACGTTTCAAATTATGATACATAATAATATAATGTACCTAAGTACCTAGTAGTATCATAATTTGAAAAATGCCTTTCGACGCCGCCGGTAATTCCAAGTGATATATTAGCGCGCCCACCGGTCCCGGGCGAGTTGTCAAATGTAATGAGTTTTTGGTAATACCTTTTTATTAACGAGGATTTTTCGTTCCCTGTACTATATCACAAAGTGTCAAAATCGACGTCCTAAGTTTGTCATACCTTCATCATTGTATCAGCCGAAAGACCTCCACTGCTGAACATAGGCCTCCCCAAAGGTCCTGCGCCACTCGCATACAGCGGACTCTCGCGAACTTCACCAGGTCATCAATCCAACCTATGGGGGGCCTCTTGGTACGTGGCCCCCACTCGAGAACCTTTCCTCCAACGAAGTCGTCATTAAAGTGACAGAGACAAATATTCGAAACTTGCGAATTTCGAAGTTCGCGGTAGGGTAGGGCTGTTTTTTTTATTAGCTGAGATTTAATAGTACATTGTGCATCAAGGGAGGTAAGTCCGGAATTACTAACGAGAGTGTTAGAAGCCCGACGCCGTCAGGCGGAGGGCTTTTATGACTCGAGTTAGTATTCCGCTTACCTACCGTGATGCATACAATGTTTTTCATCACACTTGCCGACAAAAAAATAAGTTTTAAGACATAATATTATTAAATGACGTACTGACATTTCTATTACTCCCTAGGGAATATCACTTTTCTATTACTCCCGCTACGCGCGCAAGTAATGGCGCGCTTAGACAGCAAGTGTGATGAAAAAATATGAACACGCTAGTAGTAGATTCGTACACTACGCAACCTGCAAAGTTTGGTTTCGCGGCGTCTGGGGCAACGTATTATTGTATCTAAAATGCTTCGATATAATAGTCATATAAATCTATTTACGTTTCGTCACATGTTTTACAAACATACCCACGTTGCCAAGCGGCAATTTGCTCAAAGATCCCGCCCGCTCCACTGGCCCTGTAACGTCATTACCAATTATTGTCGCGCCTGGACGACCCCAGGCCGAATACGAATTATTGCTTATTGCGAATCGTGTTATTGCGCCACGTTTACTTTCAGTTTCGTGTAGATAGGAAAATGTTTGTGATTCGAGACGTTTTCCTCAAAATGCCATTCCATCCTCAGTTTATTTTTACGGAAATCTTTCCACGCGAGTCCAACTCGCACTTGGCGATAAATTGGAAGTTGCTGCCGAAATTTCTCATTCTTTTCGCAGCTACCCGTCTATTTTGAATTTACAAATTTCTAAAATAAATAGGCAAAAATAAAATCGACACAGAATGATTAGAAACAAAATGCGGTAAATAATTTCGCATTCCACAGTCCCCGGATAAATATACAGGCATATAAAAGAAAAGAACATTTATCTCATACATACGTTTTATTCAAGGGATGTCGATTAGGGCTTTAGGCACTGGTCTCGCCGCGAGCTACTAAGCTATGAACTATGGTGGTGGCTTTCAGCTCTAACCACCTGGCGAGTATCACCGTGTCTCTTTTTTTTACACCGGAGTGCGTATCTTTTGTTCGTGTTTATACTTAGCCCATAGTTCATATCATAGCTTAGTAGCTCGCGGTGAGACCAGTGCCTTAAGAATATTAATAACTATAATAACGTCGTAACATAGGATCGTCTGTCTATTGTAGCTTCAAGAAACATATTTCATCGGCCATAAAATATCCCGTATGTCTTCTATAACAAAAAAACTATTTATTATGTAAAATACAATCATAATAACAAAATTTAAGATAAGATTAACTAAATTAAATAACTAAAAATAAAAAACTAAAAATTAAATATATACACCTATTTACAAATAAAAAATGGGAGCTAGCTCGGCGCCACGTGGTAGGGTGCCCCGAAGGCTGGTAGCATTGCCCCGCTGAATGGCAATGCCTATTCGCTGGGCAAGATAGGAGCCAGCCCTCTGGTCGCCCGTAACGTCCACGAGGCGCTTGGCCAGGTCCCTAAAAATTAGATGAGCTCCGGGTCCCCAAGGTCCTAGGGTCTCTACTCCAAATGCCTCGAACATGCAGCCAGAATCAATGGCTGCATATTTGCGCCTCTTAAGGCATTCGGCAGCATCTGCAGCCGCACCAGCTCTGACCGACGTCCCTGGAAGGTGGGACGGTGCAAGAGTGTCAACGCACGTAGCGTCCCAGACCAACGGCCGGCCCAACTTCCAGGGAACGAGGGTCATACCATCAGGCCGCTTGCCATCGTCCCTATTCAAACCTGTGGGCTCCAAGATAGCGGGGATACCGGCACTAGATAGGGATCGATATAGAATATCGTTTAATGCGGCGTGTCGTGGGATCCGGCCAGCGCTCCTGCTGCAAGATAGGCCGTGGATCCCTGCGTTGTTCACAGTTACGCCACAGACACAGGTATGTGGCACAACGCAGGGCGCGCCTAGGCGCAGCGCTACAGAGAGTCTAAACGTGTCGTTGGTGAGAAGGGTGCCCAGATTTTTGGAAGGCAAGGCCTGTAACCAACATCCCGACTCCCATTTACAGCAAGCAAGGAGACGAGCTCGCTCAGCAGGACTGGTTAACGTTTTACAAAGGTTATCCCGTACCAGTACGCAGAGCGGCTCGTCCCATTGACGCTGTGAACGAGGTGAAGTCGGCATGTCAGAGGCAGGGCATATTGCCTTCCAAAAATTTATGGCATCTGTGGAAAAAGAAATTTGTAAATCAGGGTTTTTTAGAATTTTGGCAACTAAATTTTGAGTACTATGGATTGATGAGATAAAAGCGGGTAGAGAGATGATGGAAATTTTGCGGATCCCAATACCTCCGTGCCTAATAGGAAGAGAGGCTTGGGACCACCGATTGTTGTCCAGATCAATGTTTATGACAGATGAAAGGGTGGTTTTGATAACATTGTCAAGTTTTTCTAATAGGTCGGGATACATCCAAAGGTGACTACAGCGGAGTACGTACGTGAATTTAGGAACAAAGAGACAGTATTTGACTATAGTGTAGGCCATGTGAGTATTAATTTGACGCAAGCGATCCGAAAAAGAATTAAATTTTTCATAATTTTGATTAATAAAATCCGGAAATGATTCGTCTAAGATAGGTGACCCTAGGAGGTGAAGAGATTTATTGTCTATAAGTTTAATATTAGGTGCTATAGTACGAAATTGTGACAGAGCTAATTCCTTTTGGGTGTATGAATCCGGAAAGAATACTTCACACTTAGAGAAATTAAAGTCAAGCCCGATTCGGGAAAAATTATCAGATAGAATTCGAAGGTCGTTAAGAACTACATCCACATCACCACCCAGGGTACCATCATCTAAATACCAGACATTGAAAGTAGAATTTAGAATTTCAATTATAGGGTGGATAGCGAGACTAAACAATGCAGGGCCTAAAGGGTCTCCCTGTTGACAACCGACAGATGACAGCAGCGAATTAGTTTTATACAATAATTTAGAAGGAGAGCTGTAACATTGCCAAACAAAGTTGTAAAGTTCCGGAATTTTTTCTTTCGCTTGGGCCAAAAGGGTAGTACGGTCAACAGAATTAAATGCATTTTTTACGTCGACTTTTACCACAACCTCACAATCTGACTTGTTGATAAAAGTACGTAGCGCATGCACGGCCGCCTCACATCCGCCCTTAGAACCAAAACCTAACTGGATAGGTTGAAAGTAATTGGTCAGTTTACTTGAGACTGCGGTACAGCAGCATTTTGCAGTCATTCGGCGGTAGGTCGTACCGACAGCTATGGGTCGAATCCCTCCATCTTTTTTAATTAGTGCACATAAGTTGGCACCATATAACACCTCTGTGATATCTGTGTTAATTGAGCCTGAAAGCATAAAATTTGCCAAAACCGTTAAACTTTTGAGTAGTGAGTCGGCGGCCTCCCCACAGGCGTGACCCAGCAAGTCCTTTAAATGCTGAGGAGTTAGGCCATCAAGGCCGCCTGCAGAACCGCTGGGGAAGGAAAAAATCGATTTAGAGACATCATCGGAACCCACAGTAAGACAAGAGCTAGAAGAGTCGGGAGGGTCAGGGAGGGATAAGTTGGAAGCCGGAAGAGGGTGTTTGCTACGAAGCGCTGCTAGAGTTTCAGCCGTGTCAGGGGCTAAGGCGTCATTCGAAAATAAAAGGCGAGCAGCACCTTTGATATTACCTTCCTCCATTTTACTTTCTACATGCCTCGTTAGGGCAGCAATCTGTTTAAAGGGAGAGTTTGTGAGACTATTGACATCATGAGGCCCGACACAATTTTGTTTTATTAAAGAGGTTAGAGAGATACCTCTTTGTACGGCTTGTTTGACATGAAGTACTCGATAGGGGAAAGTAAGTAAGTGTTCCCATGACTCCTGCGAATTTTGACGTATGGCGGAATTTAAGTCTTCCGAAAGTTTTTGAGCTACCTGTATGCGTGCGCCACGAGGAATACGCTTTATTATCGGGATTGACTGTTTAAGCGAGCTAATTTTATCACACAGTGGCTGTACATGTGTACTGGCTGTATTAGTAGCAGTTGGCTGCAAGATGGAACTAGTGACTGCATTACCGTGTTTGCGGCTGATGTGTATGTTTAAACCCCTTCTTTTAAAACAAAGAGCACAGTGTGGACACGGGAGTAGGTCGTCGTTTGTTGGGGGACCCGTATTAGACGAGCTCATTACACTACTACGACATAAATAGACATATTATGTACAAAACAAGACTACAAATTATTTGATTAAACTTATGTTAATGTAAAATTACACACAGGAAATAGTAACAAGTAGGTAATTAATACAGAAATGAAAAAGGCAAAAATAAACTAAAATAATAAACACCAAGGATAGATGGATAGCAGTCCATACCGTCTTGTGGCGATGATGCTTATATAAAGTTCATCCGGAACACTCTAGGTCACAGAGTTATAGCACTTATACACATTCAACCATCATTCAACACATGAATTGTGAAAACGACGTTCGATCGGGCACTCCGGGTTGTAGATAAATTATGAAAAAGAACTCACAGTAACATTGTAAATAAACAAATATGAAAAAAGTGTATATTTTTATCCGTGGCTGACAGATGTCATTTAAGTCTGATGGGCTGTAACGCACCAAAACGGCCGGGGCTGCGGTCTCCGCCGAGAAAAACCTCCGTTGAAGCGCTAGATAAGCCTCTGTTAGCTTTTGCAAATCTTTACAGCTCTTTGCTAGCCGTGAATTATAAAATAATAAAACAATTCGTTCGGAGGTACATTTTACACGTCTGTTTATCGGTTGCTAGGTTCTATAACATAATAAATTTTTCCCCAGTTATAAAACGGTGAAGTTTTACCGTTATTAAATGGGGTTAGCATAAAAGCCGCCGGTCAGTCGGGATAATTGCATTTCCTCGCGGCTTATCAACTATAATTGGATTGATTCCATAATTTATTAAAATTGATGACGCGTACTTAATGAGTGCTTCGGAACCATGTGAGGTGTGGTTTCATTTGTTATTTTGTTAAGTACTATTAAGCAGGGTAACCAATACGGTAAACACATGATTGAAGCGGTAGTATCTCGCAGCCACATAGACTATAATAGTATATTATGACACAAGTGCGAAAAACATGAAATTCGAAACGAGTGGCAGCGATGTTTTAAAACACGAGTTACGAATTTCCTTTTTGCACGTGTCTCGTACGACGTTTTTCAGTACAGATGGCCCTCCGAAGTTTTAGAGCTGAAGTAAAATGAGCCACTTCTCGCACTAGAGCCTAAAAAAGAGCCTAAAAACCATCTGTACTAAAATCCATTTTTTATTTACATAGTGAAAGTGTGGATTATGTGATGGATGAAATGATGGTATTTTGTAAAATAATATTCGAAACGCATGATATGAAATGCAGTCAACATTCTTCAGGACTATTCCGATCTCCATTTTGGGTCAGCTTTCGTAAACCTTAGTCTCCCTGTAATAGTCTTCTCTGTGTAGCTTTTGAATCTATATTCATGTCCTTTAGGTCATTCTATCGCTAACCAGTATTTCGTTCGTGGTTCGCGGGAGACACCAAATAATGTGAACGACTGTTCGATTTCCATCACCTCGTCAACAAGCCTGACCTGAACATAACCATGTCGGTTTAGCACATGATTGGTGCGAAAGTTCGTCGCCGCGAGATAGACTGCCCGTCTTTTACTATGTTAATAAAAGAGGGACGGATAGTCTATGACACAGCGAGATGCTGTCGCTTTACACTGCTTACAGAAAAGTCTACCTACTTCCGTCTAGTTTTTCAATGAATGTAAGAAGAAAATGATTGTAAGAAACTGAAATGTTTTGTAAGAGTTAATAAAATTATATAAAAAAATAAAAATGCCTTCTAGTTAGTTTGTGTTTGGAGTGGAGCTAGATAGTTGTGTTTCTTAGCGGGACCTTACGGCTAAGTGGCGCCAGCTAGTGGCATACGTTTTCGAGAAAACCCTCATTTCGCAGGTCTGTTGTCGCCATGGCCATTACTCAAATGGCTCTTTCCATTAAGGAATAAAATCCGCCCGCCTATTAACTTGTACTCTGTTAAATGAGAAAAATTGCCAGCTTTCGTTTAGCTTTTTAATTGGTGGCCAAATTGCTGTTAGTACTTCGACAGTGATTTGGGTTCATACAAGTTTTAAAACACTGTTTATGTTTAACATAAAGCTAATCACGAGACTTTAGCTACCATGTGTAAATCTCAGGCTATAAAAGTCCCATTAACAGATTAGCCCGTATTAGATTTACACCCTGTTTTTTTCTACTTATCGAGAAAATCATTGCAGCATTTAATCATTGTAAAAGTTTCTTTCATTTCGTTGAGAAACTCAATATTTTTCAAGTTTCTTAGTTAAGATTTCAGTAGCACAAATATAAATATGTACATGTACACAAGAGTACATACGTCATTAGTATTCAGTACAATAATAAATGTTTGCGTAAAACGAGGTTTAATATTCTTGGAATCTGTATTTAAAATATTACAGAGCGTAGTTTAACTTTTATTAATCTATAAAGCGTGGAACGGTTACCTACTCTAGAAATCCGATATTTTACACAGAATTACGAATGCCGAATGACAAGTAGGTATTTAGTATGAGTCATTACGTATGTATATTATTGTTCTAAAAAATCAAGTGAATCGCATTACCAACTTTGAAAAAAAAATGGTTATTTTGAAAAAAAAAACAAAACTTTTGTCGGAAAATATAAAGACAGAAAGGTCAAATAAACTTGCAGTGAATAATATTTGTTATCACAGCTCCTTACAATTAAAATTACAGTAGATATTTGGTGAAAGGGCCTATTCTCTGCAAGCACGGCTACGCTCTTTCTAGTACTAATGATCACTGAGCTACACTGTGGACAGACACATAGCCAAAACTGTAAGTTCCTAGTTTACTACGGAACCGTAAAATCATTTATAAAGTTATCAAAATCCTTGACCAGTAAACAAATCCGGGCCCGGATCAAATCGCCGGCCCCTCCGGATATTAGATAATGTTCCGGCGCACTCGCCTCCCAATCTGTTTTGAAGACTGCCGGATACCGGGTACAAGCGCCGACAATCCACTGACCAATTGTGGCTCTTATAACAATGAGCATAAGGTGCAAGAAACGGTTAACAGTTGTCGATTGTACTCTCGACAAACAGTTGTATGTATACAAGAGATATACCAAACGGTATTTGTAGAGCAAAACATACTTTGATGGAGGACTCCAAGATATTTTAAAGTACATTTATTTAGGTACCTTATTTAACAGAGTGCTACATTGTATTTAAAATATAAAATAGTATTCGTAGTGTGGTGACTTAGCTGAAGTATAAAACCGTACGTACATTGATATAAGCCATGACTTGTTGGGCACGAATCTCATTCCTACAGTAAACCAGAACCCTAGGTTACTCGGAAACCATGGCAAAGTGATGCTGTAAAGCAAATTACAAGAAACCTCTTACTAGTTGTCACTATGACATGGTCTTGGCAACCGACTGATTTTGATGTTTTCTAGTATTTTTGCCAATAAATGGTACTTATGGATTTATTCTCCTTGGAAAAAAGAGGAGAAATGCACAGCCGCTAATCAGACAAGTCGCGAGTTCTAGTCTCGTCACAGGCAGTGAATTTTCCAGTTATTTTAATAATACTTGTTTATCTTGGGTTCGCCGTTACTCGCGTATTGGTGCGAGCGAGAGGTAAGAGGACTAATGTGCTAGTCCCACGCTTAGCTAAGGCTTGCATTGAGGGTACCAAGCGACGATATAAGTATAATATACATATGTATACGATATATATTTGTGATAAAACTGATAGACGTAAAGAAACGCCCGCATCAAGATTCGAATGAACGATTACATTACGGACAATGCTTCGAAAGCATCTTTTGTTTTCTGTTAATCATTTGTCCAGTTCAATATAAACTTTATATCACCATACGTTTTACCGCCTTAGAAACGACACTGCCCTAACAATAAACCGGTACAATAAATTGCCTACGCTCCATTACAGTAATTAACGTGCTACGCCCCGTAGCGCTACGGCGTAGCATCGTAGCATTAACTTAGAATGGAAATTGAGTGATAGTTGTGAATATGCTTGTGCATATGCGGCGCATGGCGAGATATGGTCTGTCCAACAAAAGTCCTGACAAGCAGTCAAAATTCAAATTTTCTGTGGACAACCAACTCTTCCCGGCTACGTTTTTTTTTTAAATTTGCCGCCATTTTCTACTGAAAAGCTGGTTGGACAAAGAATATCTACATACCCCGTTATTCATAAATGCCCAACGTATTGTTAGTTAAAATGTGTTTTGCCCTTATCTGTCAGTTTGCATTCACTCCATTACCTGGAGTTAGCAAAATTACTTTAGATTAAAAAAAAAAGATAAATGCTATATTTTATAAGTCACCATCATCTATGCTTCTTGTAGTCTCGTACAAAAATCAAACAAATTCAGCGTAAGGATTCCGCTGTTTGTAAATTGGAAGAACGAAGGAAGGATTTGACGAGAAACTCGATAACATGCCCGTTTACCCGTTGAATGAGGTTATAAAAAACGAATGGGTATCGTTTCCTTTTATATGTATACACAGCGCCCGTAGTGTCATTTGAGTAAGGAAGAATAAATTAAATGTGACACGCAGTCAGTGAAACTGAATCCTTGCTTTTAAAGGGCAAGATCATGTATGTCCCCATAGGTTGCAGGAATCCATAGGTTACAGTAGACAATCACCATCGAGTAGTGTACGGCGATTCTTGCTACCAATACTAATAATATTTCAGTATTCTATTATATTATTCTGTGCCGTGTGGTGACGGCAGTAAGAATACATTTGTCACCACCCCAACTCCTCCTGCGGGTGTCGTAAGAGTCGACTAAGGCATTGAAGTGTCACTGACCATTCTACAAGATTGATGATGGGCAGCAGCGTCATAGTGGACACGTTACTGCGATCGCCAATCCGCTTGCCCAGCGTGGCGATTAAGGGCATTTACCTCCTAATGCGTCTATACGCATAGTTAATAGGAGAGGCTTACGTCCAGCAGTGAACTAACATAGGCTGATGATGATGATTCTATTCTGCGAGTATATCCCATTATGGTACCTATAGTTAAAATCAATGTAAAATTAAGTACACATTATGTTGACATTTTTAGCGTTTTGACGTATTTACTCGTATTGCCGATCATCCGTAATATAACCAGGCTCCAATTTCACAACATTGACAAGTCCTACAATTGTAAATCTACGGTTTCTCCAATAGGGAGCGTCTATAGGCTACAGTTACCGCTTAGAGGTGTGCGCCACGCCGGCGCGGCGGCGCCGCGCCGCGGGACCCACGCCGCCGCCGCCGCCGACGTTTTCAAAATTCACGCCGCGACAAAAATTTTACGGAATAAAATCATTTAAATTACGCGCCACGCTGATCATATTGACAATTAACAGCAATATGCTTGCGAATATCGACAAGCGGTTCCCTCTGACCGAAAAGATTGTATGCGCAGCATTTCTGAGTTGCAGATTTCCAGATATTGATACGTACCTACGAAAAACATACACTACTTGGGCAGAATTGTTTCCAATTGTACAGAATTCCAAGTCTACACTTTCCCAATACTACAGATTTACAAACCTACAGAATCCCAATACTTTAATATTCTAATATTACGGTTTCCCATGTCTACAGATTTTCAATATTACTGATTCCTATGTCTACAGATTCCATATTCTCTAGATTTCACGTCTATTGATTCCCAAGTTTCCCAACTGTAATGCTATTTTCAACACACTTGCTTGTAAGTCGTAACGTAGGTCTTATTGAACCGCTTTTAGGCTTATAATCCTAGGTATTACTAGCTGTGTTTTTAGGGTTCCGTAGCCAAAATGGCAAAAACGGAACCCTTATAGATTCGTCATGTCCGTCTGTCCGTCTGTCCGTCTGTCCGTCTGTCACAGCCGATTTACTCGGAAACTATAAATGCTACAGTAACGAAATTTGGTGAGAATATGTGTTGTATGAACCGCTACAGGATTATGATACTAAATTGTAAAAAAAACCATTGGGGTGGGGGCCCTCCATACATGTAACTGAGGGATAGAATTTTTTTTTTAGTTTTATAAAAGCGTGTGGGGTATTAATAGAAAGGTCTTTGAAAATGATATGAAGGTTTATACATCACATTTTTATTTAAGCAAATCGTTTTCGAGATATCAGCTCTCAAAGTCTGAAAAATGTGTCCCCCCCCCTCTATTTTTTAAACTACGCGATATAACATTCTGAAAAAAATATATGTTATGCACATTAATAAATTCTATCAACGATTTTTGGTTTGATTAAATTATCTCCTATAGTTTTTGAGGTAGGTTGATTTAACTGTATTTTTTTAATAATAAATTGATAATGGTACGGAACCCTTTGCGCGCGAGTCCGACTCGCACTTGGCCGGTTTTTTTCATTATGTATTATATTCTTCACATCGTCGATCCCACAGTGTCTGAAGACAAAAGTCTTCAATCAGTGCTTCCTACTAGGGCTCACGGTACACGTGTAACCCGCCAAACCGGATACCCGTGTTCTTAAGCCCGACGGTACTAAGAACCCGAATTACACGAACCCGCCGGGTACCCGTGTCCGTGTCCAATACACGGATACCGTTTACACGAAACCGCGTGCTACCCGGGTACCCGTGTACTTAAGACCGAACCGAACGGGTTCGAAATAATTTGAGCAAATTCAAATAAGGTATATTATTTAATGTAACCTGCAGCTTCGTTCGACACTACAAAACAAACGTGTTCAGGAAAGGTCAGCCGATATAACTTTTTTTGTTTATATAAATTTCGACTCTATCTGTTACGCAATAAGGTCTATTTGACACAATTAGCCTTCCGCTTATCTATCCATTTGTACTATAGCTCTTAAGTCTCACGACCCATCCTTCGGTACATAACTTTACCCTTAAAAAGCAGACTTTCTATGCATACACGGCTTCTCGTCAAGGACGTCCCCGAACCCGCGGGTAATTAAAGTCCGTGTAAATAATACCCGTGTATCCGTGTACCCGTGTAGACGGGTATTATTTACACGGACTTTAATTACCCGTGTAAATCGGGTCAGAAACCCGTGTACGTGTAACACGAACACGGGTATGAGAAACGTTGACACGAAACCCGGACACGACCGCGAGCCCTACTTCCTACCCGTTACGGCAGCCGAAACGTGGACACTGACGGTACGGCTGGTCCACAAGTTCAAGGTCGCTGAACGAGCTATGGAAAGGGCAATGCTCGGCGTCTCTTTGCGGGATCGAATCAGAAATGAGGTCCGGCAGAGAACCAAAGTGATCGACTTAGCCCACCGTATTAACAAGCTGAAGTGGCAGTGTGCTGGCCATATTATCCGTAGAACCGACTGTTGGGCTAAACGAGTTCTTGAGTGCAGATCGCGTCTCGGCAAGCATAGTGTAGGACGCCCTCAGGCAAGGTACAGCGACGATTTGCGCAGGTTGGCTGGCAGGAGCTGGATGCGAGCAGCCAAAGGTCGAAAACGGTGGCGTGAAATTGGGGAGGCCAATGTCCAGCACTGGACTGCGATAGGCTGATGATCATGATGGATGTTTTTTCATTATTTACGTTAGGCCACCATAGGAGGTTTAATAATAATAATATATGTTTATTGCATACCATGGTATTTCAGGTGTTACAAGATCGTGTGTATCACATGGACCCCGTTGGGGTGTAGCAAAATATTTTTTTAACAATTATAACTTAAAATTAGCTTAAAATTAAAATTAAATGTAGGTGGTACAGTTATATAATACCTATACTTACAAAAGTATATTAACTGATATGACTGAAGTATATTAACTGATATTAACTGATAAGTATATGACTGAATATTAACTGATTCTATTAATTTGAGTGTTTGCATTGATGCGATGATTTTTGTGCTTCTTGAATAAGATATTTTTAGAGGAAAAAGGAAATGGAACTTTTAAAAAAATCGGCCTTTGAAAAAATTTGCTGTCGCTTTGCAAGGCTTAGAAATAGACAACTGCAGCTTTGCCTCATAATACCTACGTAAAATTGGCGAAAACATGGTTTTGTGTTCCCTATTTCCTCCTGCAAAATAGACCAATTTGTAACAGTTTTTTTTTTCATAAGCAATTTAAGAAAGGTATTTCTCATGTTGGCATGTTTCCTCTTTTTGGACAGAATACGAAATATTTATTTATGAGTATATTAAACGCATTTAAAATTTGGCTTGCAGTTTTTGTAGGCTTGTAATAATAACGTCGAACAAAGGAAAATATACAAAAACAGATTTTATGTAAAAAAAATATTTTTGTAAGTTTATACACCGATGTATGACTAGCAGTGTGGGCGATGATGGTACTATAAAGAGGTTGTAAAGCTGAGTATCTGTAGTATTTGAAATCTGCAGTACCTATTGGTAATTCGTAGTATTGGGAACCTATAGTATTGGGAATCTGTAGTGTTGGGTATTTGTAGCATTTAAAATTCGTATTATTGGGAATATGTACAATCAGGAATGCATACTATTGACATTATCTGAAGTATTATCTCTTATCTGTAGTATTGGGAATCTGTAGACGACTCGATCCAGGCCTACTACCGCAAAAATCGAAATTCGTAAATTTCGAGGATTTTTCTTTGTCACTCGAATGAAGGCGTCATTAGAGTGAGCGAGACAAATCCTCGAAATGTACGAATTTCGTTTTTCGCGGTAGGGCCGCTGCGCGAGTTAATGAAATAATTTTCGTACACGATAATTATGACAATTGCCGCATAAAACGCAATCTATAACTTTGTTAAACACGAAACAAAGTTATAGATTGCATTTTTTTAATAATAAACTTGTCCTAAACAATATCTAGGTTTTTAATACCTTCTCATCCTTATATGTATGAACGTACAGGTAATAAATTGACCTTGACGCCGGCGTGGCGCCGCCGCGCCGGCAAAATTTTGCGGCGCGCCGCCGCCGGCGATTTCTATGCCGGCGCACACCTCTATTACCGCTTACCATCGGAAGGGCCGTGCATTTGTTTGCCACCAGCACAAAAATTAGTGCAGGAACTTTAATAAATCAGCAGTAAATAGCAACTTTTATGCGAAGCAAAATTACAATTGTCACAAAAATCACGACAATTGTAGCGAAATTCCGACATACGCCGAACCTCATGTCAAGAATTAATGAAAATTGTACTACGTAAACCTTGCGACAATTGCCATGGGTTTCGGAAAATAAAAAGTAGTTTATTAACGATATAATAACGTTATTAGTAATAATTTTATGTTGGTGGCAAACAAGCACATGGACCGTCCGACAGTAAGCGGTAGCCGTAGCCTACGGAGGCCTGTGACGTCAGTAACAGTGATATTTTACATTTGTCACAATTGTAATTATGGTGAAATAGGCCACTGATGTCGATCGATGATATATATATAGGTATACGAGTATCCTTTTTTCTCCTCACGGTAGTATTTATTACTACAACCAACTAAAAAAGTATATAGATAGATATAACGGGAGAAAATAAACCATTAAAAACCATTTATTTGAAATATCGCACAAAAAGCACTTCATCAAACAGCCCTCTATAAAATACTATTTAAATATTAAAGCTTCTCACCCGAAATCTGCAGTCAAAGAGATTTATAATTATTAATACAAGTCTATACGTGTTTCGCTTAATTAGGGCTACGGTTGTGATCAAAGTAATGAAATGGGTACAATTTGGAAGTTAGATGTCACGTGAGTGACAGTCGAGATACAAGCCGTGTATTTCGTAATATCGTGAGAAAGTCGACACGGTTTGTGACATGTTATTTGTGACCCGAGTGAAAGTTGTGTCTTATTTAAAGAAAATATACAATGAAAGTCACATAAACGTACATACATAATATGAGAATATCAATGTGGGAACAATAGGACTGTAAAAAGGAAAGATGTTATAAGAAAATATTTCAATTTGCTGGATAGCTACGCGCTGTCAATAAAATAGCGGGAGAATCATCGCTTGGAAATGGAGACAAATTAAAAAAATTAGAGCCGACTTTACCTAATCGATTTCTCCAAGATGTCATAATCAGACCCCGACTTGGTGCCAACAGGACTATCTCGGGGTTGTTGTATTCTGGCCATTTTTTACCGCAACTCGACATCAAACGTGCCTATTTTTTGTGGTCCCAACGCTGACCCAGTACTTGTTAGGGACTTCACAATCACATATACCCTTGAATTACTTCGCACTTCGCAGGTGTATGCAGGTTTCCTCACGTTGTTTTCCTTCACCGTAAAGCACTTGTGAATATCAAATGATATTTCGCACATAAGTTTTTGTATCTCGGGATTATTTATACGCATTCGATCACTTTAAAGTGATCAATTAAAAAAAAAACACTTTATATGCTGTCATTGAATTTTGAATACTAACAAAACGTATAGTCTTACCGAAAAACGATTAATCTTACTCCACAATATAAGCGTTGTGTGCAAAACACATCAGCACATCCGCATTCCGGAAAATTCCCAGAAAATCCCGCTCTCATTATTTCCCGCCACGAAAAATAAACTATCAAGACCTATTGACCGAGTGAGGCAAAGCTTTGATATTGCACTCCAAAATAAATCCTGTCTAGTAATTTGATCACACACACGCTCAAAGGATAATGGCCGGTATTCTACGGGTAGTAAAGCGTGGAATCGTGGAGCGATGATTACCCATAGTGCGGCCGATAATTTGTCTCGTGTCGGTTTATTTGGAATTGGGTGTGACACGGGACGCATTGTGAATGACACATTGTTACAGAATGTAGAGATGTTCTCTAATGGTTTGGTTGTGTTACAAAGCGGTTAAGAGGAAATGGGAGCTCTGCCTGTTTTAATACAAACATATTCCTCTGTTTCTTGACAAGATATTGACATTTTGGTTTTTTTTTTTACAGTTAAATCTTAATTTTGCTACCGCCATGTCGGTGTTTTATGCTTTTTTGATCTTATTATTATCAAAACTTTACAATTTCCCCAATTTTTAAAAGTGTTTTCAGATAGATTATAAACAGTTTCTTTCGGATATTAACAAAAAAAAGAAAACATACTGTCTTAAATTATTTTAAAAATATATTTTATCATAATTCTATTTTTGGAGGAGAAAACTGCCCAACTAAAATGTTGTCATCAATTTTTTGGGTATGATCCGGCGAAGATGTTCCTTTCTTACTGTATCGGAGCTCAAGACCATGTGCAGTCCCAGCAATAATTTATTCAAAATATTTTTCTAAATGCTTCCAGCTCCTATTTTCTCTTAAGAACGAGTCTGTGGCAACTGTGTTACTACTCAAGTTACCTTACATCAAGATTTTAGAAATACAAGTTAAGAAGAATCTGCCTAGATTTTCTTTCCGCCTCATATATTTTTAATCGTGATCTACATATACCTAAAGTTGGTTCTACATTCCGAGTAAACATTGGGAAACATTCGGTTATTTTTCTGTAATTTTTAATTTAGTTTCTTTTGGTTTCCTAAAAGTTTTATTTCATTATTGTTTATTATCAATAAAACGAAATGTGGACTACATTTTTAGGTACACCAAAAGTGAAAAAACGCCAATTCATACTCTATGAACATTTCTGTAATGTTAGAATTTTAGTCTCTTTGATTTTTATTTTTTCTTTGATGTTGTGTTCTTTTACGTCGTTTCCTGAGAGGATCGTAATCAATTTTAATGCCGAATTCGCGTTTTAATGACAACGGAATGCTATTTCTCCATAAAAACGAGCGATGGAATGTGGGAGGAAATAACTTGTGCTTTTGTTTTTAGGGGCACGACCCGACGACGGGTTTTTTTCTTTAGAAGTTTCATTTGATACAATAAGGCCAGTCTTACACCTGTAAGTTCTTACGTAAGTTATAGGGACGGGGCTATACTAAGGAATGAGATAGTGATATTCACCTCTCATTCCTTAGTATAGCTCCGTCCCTATAACTTACGTAAGAACTTACAGGTGTACGAGCGCTCTAAGGTTAAACACGAGTATGTACTAAAAAGGGAGGTTAGCTGGCCAGGGCCACAGTGACTACATAATGTGTAAAAAAATTGTTTTAACTATTTTTCGGTATGTTTTTATTTGTTTTTTGTTTTCAGGTAAGTTCAACGGTCACAATAGCAGAATTTTGTAAGTCATAGGTTTAGGAACCCCTGTGTGAAATCCACATTTAACCCTGGGATAAACAGTCATAGTATAGTTTTTGTGTTTGTATCACTGCGAATGTAAGTTGTGGTTTGAATAAAGTTTTTATCTATCTATCTATCTATCTATCTATCTATCATAGGATAGTCGTTGTAACTTTTACTAGAGTTGTTTAAAATCCCGAATTGTTTTACTTTTTTATAGTTTTTAGAGACGATTAAAGAGATATAATTGCTTAACCTCTCTAATACGTGAGACAAACAAAAATTAATTTCAAATATAAACTAATTGTTCTCAATGGAGTTCAAATCCAAAGTCGCATATAATTATGGCGTCGTATGCATTAGAAGGTCCAAATGTTTTCGAATATCATCGTGAGACAAATGTAAAAGTAAGTTTGAAAAAAGAAGTAATATTTTTTTTTTTTTTTTTATACCACGTCGGTGGCAAACAAGCATACGGCCCGCCTGATGGAAAGCAGTCACCGTAGCCTATGGGCGCCTGCAACCTCACATATTTTGCCCATATGTTGGCCATTGTTGTGGCCTTCATGCTCCCAGCGGGACAGTAGTTGATACATTCAGAAAATTGTGACGAATGTATTAACTACTGTTGCCTGTAATTTCTGTATTTTTTCTTTGTCTTGTAGATGTACATATAAAACTGCAAGCCTATGAGTCCTTGGTTACTCGAATAAACTATTTTTTTTTCTAATTAAACAATTAGACCTAATTGTTTAATAATACTACTTATTCCAAACTTACTTCTTAAAAAAAAAGAGTCCTATAACCGGTTCCTATACAACATAAGCAGTCGTATTAACACAAGTGTTATTCACACGGTTCTTTGATTCAAATGGAATGCTCATAGGCGTGCAAAATATTATGCTGATACAATCCAAACAATTTTTGTTTTTCAAACAAACGACGACCCGAATAATCCTAACGCCCCGAATAATCCTTATGTACGATTCCCACAAACCGAATAGAATCGGGCCGCGCCGGAGCGCACTTTCTATATGCTTGTGCAGTCAACTAATTGGAACCCTAGATAGGCTATTCAGGAACTATGTCAAAGTTACGCTACATGGGTCAAAGTTCTTTTCGTTGTCTTGTTTCATACCACTCTGCTGCTTGCTTGCTGTTTCGGCTCAGTATATATAAAAAATGCGGTGCACTTGTATTTCATTTCCCCGCTAGATTTTAATCTCAAAACATCTCATACAAAAATCACCACTGCGTCACGATTTGTAGGGACACAAAATAAGACAACGAAAATAATTTTGACCCACATATCAAGTTGCCAGAAATCTCTTACTGCTTGTCATTTCGACACGGTTCTAGACTGACCCCCATATTCATAAACGTTTGCTAACTTAACAAGCCGCTAATAATTGTTTGTCCCTTTTGCTCTTATGGACACATTGTTAAAACCGAAAGGGACAAACAATTATTAGCGGCTTGTTAAGTTAGCAGACGTTTATGAATAAGGGGGTGAGTGTACATCATGTATGCCGTGATCATCATGTATCGTATGTAGGTATATGAAGTGAGCCGTCCACTTCCGAGAGGAGCTAATCGTAGAGTTATAGAGGCATTTTCACTTTTAGGGACAACCAATTATAATGCGTGACATTAAATAACCTTAATTGCAGTTAGGAGTCAGGACTTTTAAGTCGTTAGGGATTTAAGCTTGATCGGCGTTTTTATAGGTATAATATCGCTTGCAGTTTATAAAATTAACACCTAAACTGAGTGTTTATTGAAATTTAGTGCTTAATTCCCCCCCCCCCCCCTGATACTGGACCTAGATACACCTAGGTGCTGTTTATTAACGATCGAAATAGACCACTATAATGAAGACCACTATAATAGACCACTATATATAGATAAAACACTATAATGTAAAAGTACATAAATATGCGCCGACTGCGGACAGTGTGAAGCCTACATAACACCCGTTGTTTTTCCAGCGTGCCAGATTAGACCGATGATGGAGTTTGATTATATTGCCGCGTTCCCACGGCGGGCAAACAAACAGACGATGTGCACTTGGAGCGGGGTTATCCTGTGAACGGTTTTGATATTTTAAATATAATTAAACGGTTAACCTCACGTGTATTTAGTCACTACGAGCGACAAGTTTCGGAAAGCTTAGGTCTTCATTATCAAGCACTGAGCCCGCGTTCACGCCAAGGACCTTGCGAGCGCGACGCTTACTGTCGTCGTGGACGCATCGCCCGCTTAAGGTGCGTTCAAATCAAAAGAGCATTCGCTATGTAACCCGTACGTAATCCATTGAAGAGTAGACGGAAACAACATAATTATAGGTGTAAAAGTTAAGGAAAGCTCGTGTATGTAGTTTTAACTTAACCATATTTAGTTCGTAGGTTTGTCGTGTAAATTTAGTTTTTCTTAAGCTCCATCTAATCTAAACGGGAGTGTTTATTATTTCTATGTATACAGTGTGTAAATCTAATACCAGGCATGGAATTCATAATCATGGATTACAAGGTTTTTTTAAATTACTCTTAATTATGACCCCACAGATTTTTTTTTAAGATTATCGGAGCAGCAATGTAGGTACGAACATTTGTTATTGTTGATATGGCAGTTATATCATCTGCTTTTAAAATTAGCTGTCAATGAGTGTTTAACTCGCGTATGTTGCTCTACGTTGCGCGCTGAATTATTTTGTATGGAAAATTTTGATGCTCTAAATTTAAGTAAAAGTTATTTGAATGTACTTATTATGTTGTACACTAACACCCGTTAAGAGACTTTGCCCGTATTAGACTTACACCCTGTTTATAACCACCATAACATGAATCAACCTCAAATCCTCAACCATTGATTTACAATAATTGTACACACTTGTAACTATATAAGATTATATTAAATCATTAATTACTCTAACATGAAGAATTGTAACCTACACGTACGATTATTTATTTATTCAGTCATTTACGGTCACAGAATACATATGTCGACAATAATTTAATGGTAAACCACAGATGTATAAATTACGTCATTGCATAATCGTATCGTTACCTACAGTCGCCATCATAAGGATTAGCCAAGTTGCCAATCGCTAACGCTTCGTAGCGTATCGTAGTTTTCCCTGCGACAAAGAAAGTTAGTTGCCTTTCGTTGACGATTAAGCGTTAGCGATTGGCTACTTGTCTAAGCATCCTGATGTTTCTGAACAGCCACGCCGCTGCGATAAACTTGGCGACTGTACCTAAATATCCGATAAGTATACATAATTATACCCATTCACTTCATTTTATGTAATGATGTTGGAATTGGAAGCAACCTAATATTTTCCTTATTGCATTTCAAGGAAAAACGGGATGTTTTTAATATTGTTTTCGATATTTTGTACTTTATTAAATATTTATTAAGGATTAACATTGTTATTGGTAAGAGCACAGAGTTGTTAATAAAATAAAGACGGCCTGCCGGATTCTTTATTCCCTTGCTGATTCTTTATATGAATTTATTGGAATTAAAGAAAATAAAAAAACTATTTTGTCTTGAATACAAATGAAAATGACATATAACTATTATATAAGATCCATTTTATTTAAAGTTTTCCCTACCAGTCTTGAAAGCATTTTTCAAGTTATGTGATGACTCATTCGATCTTATGAAAATGTCACGAAATGTAATTTTTTGCAACCATATTTCGGTTTCATATAAAATGTTTAAAAAATGGCGCCTAACCAAATTCAGAAACAATATTTGAACACTTTTTGTCGTACTTGAATCGAAAGAACTCAATCAAAAATCGCATAAAATATAGTAAATCAAAGAAATTGGAGTGACTTTAAATAAATGGCACATGAAAGACAAGCTGTTTCGAGAAAACAACAAAAAGGCAGATACGCAGTTACTCAACACAAACCAAGATTCTTTACTTGCCTTTCCTAACTATTTGTCAAACTTTTCCTTACATCCCCATCAGGACGGCTCAAACACACCTAACAAGTCCAATCTCGCTTAATTTATCCTTTATTACCACGGTACAAGGTTCTGATTTGCACAGAATTCCTTCGCTCCATAGTTTTTCTCGCCGACTTGGATAAACTTTTGTATGAACACGCCACGAGGGCACAGTCGCGCGTCCAACTTTCTTTTATATTAGTACAAATGTCTCCAACTTGTGGAAGTGAGATGGATAGTTTTTATTCATTAACTTTTTTTGAGAAATTGAATTGTGAGCTTCTTCTCTAATGTTGATAAAGCACTTTTTTACTGCGAACCGCAGTGAACCTTCAGGCCTGCTACCGCGAACACCGAAGTTCGTAAATTTCGGAGATTCGTCTCTGCCACTCCAAAGAAGACTTCATAAGAGTGACAAAGAAAAATCCCCAAATTTTTTTTTTTTTATGTTGGCACAACAAAGTGGCTCCACTCCACCTGATCGTAAGTGAAAAGTAGAGCCCAAATCGCATTTCGTAGTTCGCAGTAAGTATTTAGCCTATTTTATTTACCCCATTATTCACAAACGCCTTCTAACTTAAAAACGGCTAAGTATTGATTGTCCCTTTTGGTCTTATAGACATTAGACATACATATTAATAAGATTGAAAAGGACAAACTATTGTTTTGAACTAGCTGTTTGCTTAGTAGGGAGACGTTTATGAATAAGGGGGTTAGTGTTTTAGTTTTCAGTGGATTTTTGGTGATGATGTTCATATTCTAATGGGTAGGTGTACAGTTGCCATCAGATAAATTAGAGTGTTCAGGGTGCTCACTGCTTACAAATATCTGAGCAGTAGGCCTAGCCAAGATGCCATTCTGCAATCGTACACGAGAATCGATAATATCACGCGACCATAATAATGTATGGAAATGGTCACGTGACTTTTCGTTCGAATCTGTCATTCTCATACATTTGTTAGGTACTTATTGCTGCCTGCAGATACCGTTAGCGGCCATGGCGATCAAAAATATCTGAACATAGAGAACATGCACTCTATGTTCAGATATTTTAAACCACCGTGGCCGCTCCGATATATCATGGTGTGTGAAGTAACGCGATTCGATTCGTAGTTTTGCTATCGCCCGTCCCGAACTGGCGAGGAAATTCGATGGCGCACCAAACAAATGGCTAAAAATAAAAGGTTTGTTTAAAAATTCCACTTTACTACAACGGGTGTGCTCGGGAAACTTGGTTAAAGGAACCGATATTCGCAACGTGTAGTGGTATTGTATACGGTATCTGGGAAATGGAACAACAGATTTTTCCAATGATGGAACAATAGATGATGCCAAAAGCTCGTCTCCGAACCAATTGAAACTCGAAAATTTCAGTTCTGCTTAACGGCTAACTAGAAAAGATTCCTTAATGGGATGCGTTCGCCGTTGTACATACCATTATTTTTTTTTATCTTTTTATGTAATCTTGTTTTATTTTTGTAGAATAAAGAGTTGACTACTAATTAATGCGAACCTTCTAATAATAATATAAGGTGAAGGTTCTTATTTACAAATCAAGAGGGTGCACCAATTAATTGTGTTTTGGAATCGAAAATCACAAATTTAGCATTATCTACAGATTAACTATATTAATACAGATTTTAAGTACATAAATATTTTGACCCACAAATCAATCATTTTCATTTCTCAATCGAAATAGTTGAATGTAGATTGTAAGTTGTAACTATATTATTTCATTTTTTTACTGACGGTGTTCTTTGTCTATTGTTAGAAAATCGATAATAATAATGTAATTTGCATAAAAAAATAATATAAATACAAAAATCTTTATTTCGTTACGAAACACGAATTCATGGTCTAAGGGGATGGTGCTGCACAATGAGCGATAATGATTTTTAAAATGGCGACTCGATCTATAATCTTAGCAATAAATGTTCTCAAATGCTATGGAACGTCAGCCATATTTGTTAACAGTTTTTTTATTTTACTGATGATTGGAATAGGCTCGTTCGAAGTGCTTCGGCAACGCATATTTACGTACCTATGCTTATGGCCCGAGTATGTGGTTATTTTCATAAGAGCGCAGTATATTGCTCGAATAATCTAATAAGCCCGCCGCCGTAGACTCGATACAGGAAGCTAAAAGCTCTTATAGAGAACAGATAACTTCGTAGCCTCGCCCGACGTACAACTTAATTTAGTTAGAAAATTGCTTCATATTTATATATTGAAATATCAACAGAACTTTTCAAAATATTTACCAAAACGTCATCTACTTAAATTACTTGAGTAATTCGTCGGGCTTTGGCCATGGGTACTCCTGATGAAGATTTTCTTAATGGCTTCGTAATTAAATTTAATCTTTGGGAGCAGCAGACTTGGGCAAAATGTAATCCGATTGGGTCATTGTCAGATTTTGGTTATCGTCTTTTCGGTGGAAATACCTAAAGTTAAGGAATTCCTGTACTCATTTTGGTATAAAACTATTGACGGTACAACTAGGTTCCCCGGTCTATAGCCCTATGTAATCAAATCGTAACATAGATTTCTAAAAGCTGTTAACTTTTGACCACCGAGTGGACAACTTTTGTTTTCCGGCTGACAATAACCGGATTACTCCTTCCGATTATTTTTGTATGTATACTTTGTAATATAAGTTGCAAAATACACCAAAGTTGCTTTTTGCCCAGCTCTGGGGTGCAGTGGAAAACTGGGAACCTTACTATTAGGAGCACAATTCGAAGTAGAATTATTATTAAAGCTCTTTTCTGTAAGCCTGAACCGATTGTGGCTACATAGTATTTACAGTAAAAATATCACAAACTACCCCACAACACGCATGGGTAACCAGCAATCGATAAGTCTGTATAACCTTTGAAGTCTAGGTTTAACTGAATACGCTAAAATTAGGTCCTGGGCGGGGTTTGTGGGTTAAACTTATTTGCTACGTTACATTTAGTAATCAAACTGCCGTGAACATTAACATGTAGTTTAAGTTTTGAGTAGTACCATAATAATTAATATAATTATATAATACTACCTATTCCTGTGTACAATGTGATGAAGATATAAATTTAATTTAAAATGAAATAGGTGTATTAATGTCTGATGGAATAGATTTTTCAGATGGAATGGAAGCGGAAAGTTCCTACATAGTTAGAATTTTTTTCGGTTATCTGAAAATTTACATGAGAGCATACGACTATTTGTCATTTGTGAAATCAAAACTTATAATCTGAAACAAAAATATAAGGAGTTTTTGAAACAATTCAGAAATAAACGTAAGAGTCAGAAATAACCATGCAGGTTTGGGATTTTATGGAACGACAAATAATTCACTCCTACTCAAACATGCATGTTATAGCCACGTTTTACTTGAAATTTATTGATACACATAAGATTTGTATCTTAGCTGTATTTTGTTATGTTAGTAGCTTCGTGTTTTTGATGTATTCTTCCCTTTAGTTTAATCCCTTATACTTAATCTTAATAGTACATTTCGATGCAAGTGCAAAATTTTTTTTTTCGACGATATTGAAAGTTGGAGCCCGAGTGAAAAGAAGGGCGACAATCACCCGAGTTAAAAAGAAGTTTTTACACGTGTATGGAACGACTTTTTTCATAACAAGTGCCTTAAAAAGAGAAATTTACGCACGACAAAAAAAATATCAGTCGTCCATATTCCCTCTTTTTGGACTAGCAAGGGCAACCAATTTTCCCCTACCTTTCAAAGTAGGGTAAAATCAAATATCAAACAACATTTAACTGTACGAAATATAAACGGTATACGGCGCTGTAAAAGAAAGCAATAAACGTCAAATGTAATATTGAAATAGATTATATAACGCGGCAGCTTGGGGTATATTCTGCGATCTATTAAGGATGTCACAACAGGCGCTTTTACCTTAATATAAGTTGATAATTTTCGAAAGATTTAATCTCACTTCTGAAACTTTGTCTCTTTTAACTTTATACCATCTTGGACAAGGCACAATAATGTTGGACTAATCTGGCTAACATTAAAATTTACTATGAGTAGAATCTTTCAATTCGGGTGTCCTTTATAGTAGGTATCTAAAACCAAAAACCCGTCACAATTGATAAATACGAGTAGACTGGTGATTATAACTGTATAATTATGAGGGTTTTTCAAATATAAACGACGGACTGGAAAAAAATCTACCTACATGGCATCGATATCTTGAAAGATAACTTAAGCATAATTCGTGTTAGAGGCAGAGCCAACTTTTTCCTTGAAGTTGTTTTTGACAAATAGTATTTTATGCCAGTGGCATAGAACACTATTTATTTGCTAAAATATCGATCAGATTAACATGTAGGTAATTTGCTAGCTCGGATATTTTTACCTCTTGGATAATAGAATGTTAAACTGAAAACTGAGTTACCTATTATATATTTTTAATTTAGCAGCAACATGAGAATTCTTGTGACACGACAACCCTGTAAGCGCAGCGCTGTTATTATTACATTTGTAGCCCTACGGTAGCTCTGAGTTATTGCAATCACTTGAAGAGTAAAGGAGCGTTCAAGCTATCCAGTATACTGTCTTAAATTATGATCATCATTATCAGCCGATATTCATCCATATGGACATAGGAATGAGGGTGGCATGTTGGTTTATCAAGTGGCGTAGTAGGTACTTAGGGACTCGAAACACATTACAGGATAAGTTTAAAAAAAACGTATGTACGAAATAACATTTGATATTCACAAGTGCTTTACGGTGAAGGAAAACATCGTGAGGAAACCTGCATACACTTGCGAAGAAATTTAAGGGTGTATGTGAAGTCCCCAACAAGTACTGAGCCAGCGTTGGGACCACGCAAAAAAGGCACGTTTGATGTCGAGTTGCGAAAAAAATGGCCAGAATACAACAACAACACAAGGAGGCATTTAGCAACCTGAAATAAAGTTCTGAGTTTAGTGGAGGAGCTTGGATGGTTGGAATAGGGCTACCTCTCTATCACGCAAAAAGGCAAATGGATGTTGAGTTGCGGAAAAAGCAAAAAGCCCGGTTAAACTAACTAAGCAGGTATCGGTCCATTTTGTAGAGACCCTTCCCACGCTGCGTCTACCGGTGCGTGGTTGCCAATCAGGAGGGTATTTTTTATATAGTTTGTATGGTGTGTCACAAGTCACAACCATGTTCGCAAGTTAAGAATTTCCAGGAAGTCCAACATTTTGATTTGTGAAGTGCGTCAAGCTTTCTCTTCATATACAAAAATTTTGAAACTCAAGTTAGATTTTTTTTTTCTTTTAGTTTATCTGCGATCAGTTTTCATACTATAAGCAGATTTGTTGCAATGTACTAATGTCGTTGCAACCAGATCTCCACTGATACCCGCTCCTTTTGGAAAAAAAGGCACAAGTTAGGTAACATTAACTTTGTTTACAATGTGTACCTACCTACATGGCTGTGATAACTCATAAAACTATATGAGAAATACTCACGAACTGCATGAAAAATGATGATTGTTCACAAAGTTATTGCTAAACAGAGAATAGTCACATAGGTAGTGTGTGGTGTAGTACTCTAGGAATTCATGATTTAAAAAGAGGCTCGGCTATCTCTTTCCTAAAATCGACGTCGACACAATTTTTCGTCGAGTCGAGGCAAATAAGCATCCTATGTTTTCATAGCTAGCAGCTACCGTAGCCTACGAATGCTAACAATGATTAAAGACTCATGTTTCGGGTAGCAATGCGAACCGACTCAAATGCAATCACAGTTGAAAGCGCAGCAACAAAGTATGAGGCTCTATTGTTTCCACTTTATTATACCGTCTGCAATTTTAGGAGTTTAATTAGACTAGCACCGGTGCACTGAAGCGCTTATTTAATCTTTTTTGTGCTGCTCAAACTTGGTATTGCTGCTGGATGGAGCATATTCTGCACACATGATTGGGCTAGAGTGCAGCAGTCAATTTTAACTACTAACCCCCTTATTTATAAACGTTTGTTAACTTAACTAGCCGCTAATAATTATTTGTCCCTTTTGCTCTTATGGACACATTGTTAAGACCGAAAGGGACAAACAATTATTAGAGGCTTGTTAAGTTAACAAACGTTTACGAATAAGGGGGTAAGTATAGATATTTGTGAGGATTTTTAGTAAAACGTCCCGCTTTGTAACCTACCATAAAGACGTTTAGACAGTAGACAGCTATACTTCATATAAAGGTAATTCCGTCCTTATGGTTAGGGTGCAAACGAATAACAAATACAGTTCGCTTTGAGTTTTATTTAATCAGAAATAACAAACAACTTTAGTATTATTTTGGATTGCAGCGTCATTAATGATAAGCATTGTCATTTTTTACACTTGATTCATTAGAATTAGTCCTCTGCAACTGAGTTGACGTAATTCAGACGTATTTTCAACTTTATGGTGTTTATAATAAGACGCAAGTCAAGTGACTGACAGTGGCAGAGGGTTGGAATGACAATCAACTACAGTATACTAGTTCATAAAGGTGCATTCAAACCAAAAAAGCATTCGTTATTATATCCCCCCACTCTACGAAATTCGATCGTTACACAAAACGTGATTGGTTGATTTCTTAGAGCGGGGGATAGAACAGCGAATGCTCTTTTGGTCTGAGTGCTAAAAGTTCCTAAGAACAAATCTTCGTATGTCTTATAGTTTCAGATTTTCCCATACTGAGCGATTTGAATGGGCCACCTGTGTAGTCTCCGTTTTATTTAACCTGGCTTAAGGATTCAAATCCCTAATACAAGACTATTAAGGTAAATGGCATGTCGTACACGTCCCCGTGTCCTCACGTCTAAAAACTCCAAGTATACTTACACGTGACGTATAAAGTTCGGGGAAACCGGCTCGGCCCCGGGCACCTTGGTCCCTTGGGGAAAGAGTATTCTATTTCTATTCGTGTAGTTCTGTGTAAATATATATATAACAGCGAAGGTATAAGGTATCCTTTATCGTATTTACTTTTTTCACTTCACTGAAACTAAAGGTGTGGTACTGTATGAATATTTTTATTATGAACGTTCGCCGCAGAGTAGTGTCGAGGATATTGAAATTACGAGTATGTTCTGTGGGCTCATTACGAGGTCGGCTTTTTATTGTATATAAAATAGTACATTACGACACAAGTGTGAAAAACATGAAATTCGAAACGAGTGGCGATGTTTTGCGACGGAAGTGTTTTAAATCGACACGAGATACAAATTTCCGTTTTGAACATGTTTCGTGCGACGTTTTTTAGTACTGATGGCCCTCCGAAGTTTTGGACCTAACGTAAAATGAGCCACTTCTCGCACTAGCGCCTAAAAAATACACCATCTGTACTAAAAAAATATATGCAAACACAATGTAATATGTTTTTATATTATGTGAAACATGTCAATTATGTCCAATCACAACGCCAAATAGTATTAATGTCCATAGCTAAAAGTCTTAGGTTCACTTCCACAGCGTTGGGCCACTAGCCCGAGGTTAATTTGTTAGAAGTGTAAAAAAGGGATAAGACCAGTTAACGCTAGATTGTGCAAGTGACCTAAAAAATAACCTTTACTACATACATAACCTTAACATCGATTACAGTACTCTAACCAGCTACCAATAAGCACCGGATAAATAGTTGTAAGCTACGTGTTATATATGATTAATAACGTCAAATCTCGAGCTGTGACGTGCCTGGAAACCGGGAGTCGAATCCGCGACCCTACTTCCGCGAGCGATAAGCCCCGAGGCCGACCAGAAATGAAATATCCTCTTATGTTTCCGTAAAGAATCAAGTTATTTTAGCATTAGGCATTTCTAAAATATCGTTGTGTAGCTAAAGTTATCGTAATACATTTTTACTATCATAGTTAATAACCAAAGTTATAACAAATAATGTCTCTTTTTATAGCCACAGGACAATATTACAAGTTTTTACGACAACGTGGCCATAACACGACACAAAAGACTTGTATTAAAGCTGGATAGTGTTGCGCATGGCTGCGTCTTTATTTTCAATTCCCTCATTATTTTTCGATTTGGGAAATTTTATGTAATTTCTAGACAGAATTACTTCTTTTGATCGTGATGCTGATGAGACGCGACTTCTTTTATATATTGCGTCAATTTCTCACATTACTTTTGATTATGTTAATGGAATAGAATAAAAACACAGATAAAAGTATACCTATACTTCTGTCCGTTTGAAATTTTAAAATGGCCGCCATTTAATTATCGTTGGCACAAAAAAAAAATTGTATGGTAATTTATCGATGAAATTGATTGTAGTTTAAGCCCTTAAAAGCTCCGACACCGCGCTAACCAAACACCCTGTATATTGCTGTTTGCAGTGCTGGTCTTATCTTGTATAACAATGGCTGCTAAGTCTCAAAATTGCTCATGGTTCACGCAATTTCACGCAATTTATATCAACTATCCCCAGTGCTATTAGACGGCCTTACCATGAATTTGGGGTGACCGTAGTCGTACACTCTTGCCATAAAATGTAAACGTGTAAATGAAGTAGCTATTTCTTAGTTATTGTGATCAAAAATGTGAACAATCTTGCAAAAACAAGTAATGAAACACGCTAGAATCTCATCAATCAAACCTGCTAACTTGAATTATTTCATAATCACGTACTTTCAGAACACAATCTTGGTTTTATCACCATCTTTAAACCTTAACCTGAAGTTCACATACATTTTTTGTTAAAATTATTGATATTTAATTTACATAAAAATATATCTGCGGACGTGTTTCACGATATATTATGTGTCAAAGACGTCATATACTATGGACAGCCATATTTATTCACCTTTTTTTTTACTTTCAACTGAAAAATTGTGTAACTACTTACTTATTCCTCCACTCACTTAAAACTTATGTTGTAAATACTCAATTAAAAAAAAAGCCGAGCACGTGGGTTCGATTCCCACCTCGGACGTCGACGGAAAGGTTGTCTTCGTCTTTTTTCGGCGTTTGGTGAAATCTGATTGAGGCGGAATCTATGACATTAATTTGGGTGAACCTTTGCAAGTTCTGCTTTTCATGCGTAATCTTTAATACTTAACACGTTCGACGCCGATGACACAGCGTGTGTGACCAACAAAATCAGATTCCTATGCCAGTGACACACATATGTGATCAGAGTAACCTTATTCTTATGCCACTAGCATAAATCAAGTTCTTACTAATACGAACGTTTTTGACACAAGTGCTGTGTCACTGGCATAAAAGTACAATCTGTTCAGTCACACATGCGCGTCAATGGCATAGGAGTTCTATCAGATAATTTCGATCGGCATAGTATTAGCGCTTAGTGAACGTGCGAACGTGTTAAATTGTCTAATAAGTAGGTACACAGCACACATTAATTTTCATTTGACATTTGACATAAATCCGTCAGTTTAATAATCTGTGCGTAGGTTGGTAGCCGGAGCTAATCAGCGGATTAATTATGCTATCTTACCTTTCTACATCGCAAATTAGCCACGATAAAATTAACTCGATATAAGATCGAGACAACGATTTTAATATATCAGATACATTGACACAGAAAGTTTCCTCACCTCCTATTTCTTTTGGCTTAAATATACCTACTTACTTTGAGATATGCGATCACAAGTCTCTGTAATCAAGATCCGAAGTGACGCGCGTGAAGAGCTCATTTACATCTCACGAGGGACGCTTGTCTCAGCATCTTGGCGGATGAAAGGTTTAGAATACATATTTTATCCTTTATGCCGGACTCCCAAGGGATTTATTTATAAATGTAGACATCTCTGATACTTTGATATGTTTGGCGTAGTGCCTACAAATTGTGCCCAGCTCATGATGTTTTTGGGCTTCAAAAATCGTAATTTAATTTATTATTTTCGCATTATTATTTATTATCAACGCATACTAAGGGTTGTAGTTCCAAATAGTACATTTTATGATTAAAACAGCAAAATAGGCATGAAGTGGCTTATTTTATTGTTTTCAGAACCGAGACTTCTCGCTTCTTGATAAATATGAGTAGTTTTCATTTTGCCAACATTTAGTTTTCCATAATAACAAAAAGTATGAATACTGAGTTTTCATCTTTTTATACTGAATACTTAGAAGTCAATTATATATTTACCTAATTTAGATTTCAGGAACTGCAACTTTTTTTTTCGTATTCATAAATATGAATTACCTAAAGAATATGCCGACCTCAATAAATTATGCAGCCGATTTTATATTGCTTCATGTTCCTGATTCCTCCTGCATTTATCATCTAAACTTTTCAGCTCAGAGGATTCGAGTTTTGGAAAACCTCATCTGTCTAAGTATCATACTTCCTAAACTTAATTTATTATATTACAGTAGCTTATGTTTACTGGATATGTTTTTACATTGACTGTTTGGATATCTGCCAGGAGAAATAGGGAAATATTACGAGTAGCAAGAAGCGACATCTCTTAAGTAACAAAGCTGTGATACACGGTACTTCTCTAGTCACTAGTAACCTCGCACATACCGTATTATAAGTATACTCAGTAACATTTAGTATAGGAACAACCATGAAAACACGAAAAAACAAAACGACTTTCACACATATTGATTACGAGATCTAAAGATTTTGTATGGGCATTGGGTATGCGATTTTTTTTCGAGGTTTCGGCGTTGGTTTTGTACGAAAAGTTGTTCAGTATGACTTAAATACGGTGTATGCGAGGTTATAAGTGACTCGGAAAACACCCTGTATATCCACGTTGAAGTAAATTCAGCATAGCCGTCGGCCAGTGTAACAATGGTTGTTCACCTGTAGTCTCTGTCTTATCTTTTGAAGAACAAAAGGACAAAGGAGGTGTGCAACCTTTCTGCGTCCGAATTCACCTCTTTTGTCCTAAAAAATGTTTCAGCTTTGTGCTAAAAGTTATCTTCTCACTTTTTACTTGTTACGGTTTGACATTGGTTAATGTAAAAATCTCGGTATAGCCAAATTGGCTTCCGCAAACTGAACAATCGCAGAAGTTTGCGATGGCTTCAATCAGGCTGGTATTGTGTATTTAGTTACAGACTGGTCCAATTAAAGTTATGCGATCTCCAGGCGTACCTGGATGCCCATTTGCGTAATGGCCGTGACGTTCTAGTTCTGATAAACACGTGCAGCAATACGAAGTACTGGAATAGCCGATGGAGATAGGAAACATTCTATCTTAGATCTTTAGTAACGCAAATTGTGAGTATAATCGTGTAAAGCTCAAGCGAAAGTTTTCATTTCAATTTTGCTGTATCTTGCTCACTCATATTAGTATCAAATCAACGTAATCCCCTGAATAATGTAAGCAAAATAGGAAAAATAATTATGTATTAGCCAAAAACAAACCATAACCGAGCTTACCACAGCCGGGGGTGAAAATATTCTATAAAACTTCAACAAATTAGCAAGTTTGAAAATAAATTAATGTCATTTTAAAGACGAGTTTCGTTATCTTGTTCGCAATTTCTATTGGAGGTACCTTTACCTGCGACCACTAAACGTCAGAATAACCTACTCCATTGAGCCCACCTACGTCATAAAACCATTCCAATTTAAGTTACACTGGCTATGCACCTGTAATGGCGTCCTAGTTTCACGGCACGTGCAGCGTCCGTTGCAGCCAGTCTTGCACCTCGTGACCCGCTGTCTGCAGACTTGAGCTTGTTCCGGCTGCCACACAACTTGGTACAGCTACGTTTAAGTTATGTAAGGGGTTAGTATTTTTGGAACCGACGTTGGACTTGTGTTGTTAGCCGTTATAGGTAAAGCTTGTTCACATTGATCTGAAAATAGGTATATTATAGTTTGTAAAGAAATTGTCGAAGCTTAGAATTATATTAAGTAACACACTTAGATTATGACCTCACTATGAATCCCGGCCCATCGTTGAATGGTATACCTGTATAGTTACTATAATTTCTTGTTTCATTATCTATATATAGATTCGATACGTCGTTCATTCTACTTGACAGATGTCACCGAGTATGTCGTATTTAGGTGTTCGAGCCTTCAGGCTTGACCCACGGCGCGATAACCCTTTGGAACATCAGCGCCATCTAGTCTTCTTTAACGGAATCAATGCAGTTTGACGTACTGTTGACACCACAAATGACACAAAATTTACCAAGAAAAAAAAAAGATTTCGTCAAATTGTAAACCTCCTCTTTTTTGAAGTCGGTTAAAAAGAGTTGTTTATTGATGTAGTGAGTGATTAATTAATCTATTGTATTTGCACTTAAACTTGCACTTAAAATATAAATATATGAATAGAAGTATGACTATATCCTAGATTGACTTTACTGTTGTGTCAGCAGTACTTTCGAATCCCATTCTAATTGTGGTTTGATAATAACTTGGTAAGGCAGATATTACGACTGATAATTATAAGATTAAACGAACTTACCTTAAGTGAAGTTCTATCTTAATTATACGAAGCTGCCAGTCTGAGACGTTTAACGTGTAGTAACGCGATATGACAACAGCGTAAGTCACATATTTTCAAAGTTAAAAAAAAAAAAAACAAAATTTCTCTCGTATAGCAACACTTTGTAATGGCGTCATTTCGTTTAAAGATAGAGGTAATTAACAACCCTAATCCGGGATAATACTATGTATTAGTGGGTGGGACTTTGGGTGTGACGTCTCAGACTGGCAGCTTCGTATAATTAAGATAGAACTTCACTTAAGGTAAGTTCGTTTAATCTTATAATTATACTCCGCTGCCAGTCTGAGACGTTTAACGTGTAGATATTTGAAGCATGGGTTGTTAATAATAATCCTTAATATATAATGAATAGAATGAAATATATTTTACTTTTTAAGGAACAAAAAGAAAAACAACAATGAAATCAGCTAAGTAATAATAATTCTAGCTTCATAAAATTAACATTGAAATCACATAACAGTATTACATATAGCGACACTGAACTGTGTCGAGTCTTGACTTATAGGCCTATTATAGTGTCTGGCAAATGTTGCCGAACTCTGCGACCAACCTGCAGTTTTACAAATTTGTTCTATACTAACTCCCGATTTTAATGCAGCTGAACTAGACGCGTGTCTAGTGCTATGTGCTGTAAATATATTTATGTCAATTCCAGCGTCTTTGAGAGTAATCTTAATCCAGCGACTTATAAACTGTGCAGTTGCTCTTGTGTAAGGTTTTTTATAAGTAAGTATCAATCTATTTTCATTACTTCTTAGGGATTCAGTCCAGATCCAGTTGCGACTGGACAGATCTCTTTTTTACAATTAAACGTCCTAAGGCATAACATCGGTTGTAAGCTACCTCTCTTTGAGGTTTATATTAAGTCTGGTATGTATATTTGAACTCCTTCATCGGTAAAGTTAATGTTCTTTATATTAATCAAGGACAGAGTCTGGACTCTATGGCCTGACGTTAAAGCTAGGATTGTGACAAGTTTTCTTGTCAATATGTCAAGTGTAATGTTATCATTTACAACATTGGATAAAAAATTCAACACCAGTCCCGGGTCCCAGGTCACGTTGTATTTCGGCTTAGGTGGTTTGGATCTGAATACTCCTTTCATGAGGAGTTTTATTCTGTCATCTGATCCAATTCTTGATCCAATAATCAGAGACAGCCGATCTGGTGGTGTTCAATGTACCATGTGATGACCCAGTCTCAAAAAAGTCACTTAAAAATTTTAGAACAAATGAAATTGAAGCTTGATAAGTATCTAAATTGTGCTTGTTACAAAATTTCCACCACAGCTTTAAGGAACAATCATATTGTTTTATAGTATTTTCAGATAGAGAGTTTAACATAAGGTTGGGTGCTGACGGTGGGGTTCCACGTCTGGAGTATCCCTGGCTGATAGCAAGCCTGCAGCCAGGGTAAGTTGGTAATGGACGGGGTGACTTTCTCTGGAAGGAGATGACAACAAATGTTTATTTGGCTCAAACATAATCAAATTCCCTACTAACAATGACTGAATCATTGGAAACCACGGCTGAGAGGGAGGGCCAATATGGGAAAACAAGAATCCCTACTGCTTTATCTATCTTAATTTTGTATAAGCATTTTAGCACTAAGGAAAAATGGTGGAAAAACATAAAAGATTGTACTACTCCAGTTTAATGTAAACGCATCAATAGCATAAGCTTCCGGGTCACATTTCCATGAAACAAATCTATGGCATTTTTTATTTATTCGAGAAGCAAATCAGTCTATATCAGGTAAACCAAATTGATGACCTATTTTGTTAAAAACCTTGGAAGGGAGTTCCCATTCAACATTATTTATTGTCGACTCAATATATGCTTCCACATTATCCTTTGTATTAATATATGAAGCGAATATCCAGATGTTTCTATCTTCACACCATTGCCAAATGTCTCCAGTAATGCTATTAAGGTGAGGAAATTGAATTCCTCCCATTTTATTTATATATGCTACAGCGGTAGTATTGTCCACTCTTAATAAAATTTCACAGTTAAAAAATTCCTTTGTAAAACATTGTGGTCCTAATAAGACAGCTTTAAGTTCCAAATAATTTATATGATATTTCCTTTCTGCTTGTGACCAGGACCCTGATGCCTTGTTAGTACCACATACTGCTCCCCATCCTGTAGTAGAGGCGTCAGTATTTATTTCAACTATAAATTTATTTTGTTTTATCAAATTAAATTTTTTAATATTTCTGCACCGCCAGTCCAATTTTAAAATTATAGCCTGAGATATGGCCATTTTTGCATCATAATTATCTTTCGATTTAAGTAAGGCTAAGTATTTTTCTCTTTCAAGGAGTTTGGTGTATACGAGACCATAACTGCAGGACAAATTGAATTTAATAAACCCAATAAGTGAGTAAATTCTCTAATTTTACAAGTTTGTTTTTGTTCATTTCAGCAAATATTGATATTTGTTTCTGTTCAGGAACTGTCAATGACACATTCATGGAATTTAAATGAAAACCTAGGTATTTGCATGACTGAATCGGTGTGAGAACACTCTTTTCAAAATGTATGACTAACCCCAAATCTTGTAATAATTTACATGTAAATTCAACATCTTTACTACATTTTTCTATAGATTTGTTGAAATAAAGACTGTCATCTAAATATGAAGTCATTATTATATTTTCTTGTCTTAAATAGGTTATTACTGGTTTTAGAAGTTTAGTAAACACATAGGGAGCAGTACATAAACCATAAGGGAGAGCATTAAATTGCTGCAATTGGTAAGGAAAAATAAGCCTCTTTTAAGTCAACTGATGCCATATAACAATTTTCTGTCATAAGTTTATAAGCTGTTCGTACATCTTCTAAATTGAAATGTATTGGGTCAATATACTTGTTCAGTTTCTTGAAATTTAAAATGAACCTATATGATCCATTTGGTTTTGGTACCAGAAATATTGGGGAGATAAATTGGTCTGGGCAGGCTGAACATTTTGAGACTGCACCTAAGGACACAAGTTTCTTAATTTCCTTACTAATAGTAATTTCGTCTTTCTTTTGACAGGATTGTGGTTCTGAATTATATGAAGGCGGCTTGTGGGAAAAAAGAATTTAATATTCCTGTATCCACTGTAAAATGCCTGGATCATCGAGCATGTACCTGAGTTATCTCTGGTATCTGGACCGGGACCTCGGTGGTGGACGCTTGTGGCTCCTCTGGTGATGGTGATCGGGTTTCTGTTTCCTGTAGGTGTGTTGGCGTTGATGATGCCCACCACGATTCTGTGGTTGTTGATGTGGTGGTGGGCCTTTCCAGTTTACCTGCTGCTTTTTGGTATTTGAACCTGGTCGGTTGGCTGGCTGACTGAGTGCAGTTTTTACTTGGGCACTAGCCTTTTGTAAGGCCTGTGCAGCTTTTATTTTATCTCCACAATCTGCTCAAAACAAGAACTCGTCAATTTTTGTACTGCGTACAGCATCTTGTACAGTCTTATTAGCACCAGCAAGTGCAAAATACTTCCTCGATGATGAGTCCTGATGGTGCACCTCAGCTGCAATTTTTGCTGCATCGTTAACCTCCTCAATTAGAATTTTACTATTAATATTGCCTTTTAATAGGGTTGTGAGGGATTTTCCAAGACATACCATTAATTTCCCAATCAAGTTTTGACGGATTAATATTTGTTTATCTCTTTTCTGTGAGATATCTGAGAGTGAGGCTGATATCTCCGGGTTCATGAGAGGTGCTTCAGCTCTTGGGAAATTCTCTGGTGTAGGATATTTTATGAGAATAGCTTCCTTGGAATCCTTTGATAGGCCTTCTGTCATAATTTTGGACCAGCGGTGTGCTAATTCCGGTCTAATAGGATCTCCTATTTCTGTTGTGTCTGCACCATCATCACCTAGAGCAAGCAGGAACTCTTCTGGTATCTGGTCCACATCTGTAAGTATATGTCATGGATGAAGGTAATACATAATGATTTGTCTACTCTCTATGTAGTAGCGCATCAATAGATAGGAGCCAATTATAGACTCAAGTTAGTGAGGCTTTGTTTATCCTTAACATGATAACTCTAGCCTTAGATCATTGGGCACTGTCAAACCTCAAAGTGAAAGCGCTGGCCCTGAAGGTACAAATAAAGATGATATATCTTGCCTTATATAGTTGGGCACTGTCAAACCTCAAAGTGAAAGCGCTGGCCCTGAAGGTACAAATAAAGATGATATATCTTGCCTTATATAGTTGGGCACTGTCAAACCTCAAAGTGAAAGCGCTGGCCCTGAAGGTACAAATAAAGATGATATATCTTGCCTTATATAGTTGGGCACTGTCAAACCTCAAAGTGAAAGCGCTGGCCCTGAAGGTACAAATAAAGATGATATATCTTGCCTTATATAGTTGGGCTCTGTCAGACCTCAAAGTGAAAGCGCTGGCCCTTAAGTACAATATAGGTTAATGACCTGAAAAGTATTTGATCCACTTTTTGTTGTTTATATAGGCAACATGTCATATATAGACATGTATATAACCCAGGCGTTTAAAGTCACAAATATCAACTATTATTTATTTTTACACACCTGGAGCAGAGTCCGGAGTCTTGTATAGGTAATTTTTATAATTTCTTCTCCAGTCTTCTTATTTTCTTTTTAATGTATTCTTCATCATGTCCTTTTCTTTTCCTTTTCTCCATTTCAACGTAAATCAGGAATAAAAAACGGTAACACTAACTGATAATGTCCTTAACTTGCCAACCGGCGAAAAGAAAGAGGAAGAAGACGCTTTTCTTTTGAATGTAGAAAATAACGGTTCATTTAAAAAATAAAATTGAATGAATGTTAAAATATTTTTAGATATCTATGTCCGGAAGCCGGAAATGCATTCATTTTCAAGGTTACTTGGATGGTCTATTTGTTTGTTTACACAATTTATAGGTTAGTTTGGTAAATGACCGATATTTTAACTGGTAGAATATACACCGTATTATCCCGAATACAAGATTACAGTAGATAACTTTGTTATCTAAATAATATTCATTGTACATACCTCAATGCATTTCACCGAAGATTTAACAACAAACCTTGGTTCACCTCTTTGGCGGTACTTCATATTTCACGATATAAGATGATTTCCTATATAAAACATTCACCATACCCACTGTTATTTCACTCACGGTGATATTAAACATATCAGAATAGTAAAGACACAAAAATAACATTGTTTAGGATATAAATAAACGAGAGAGCTCAATGACTACGCTGTCACATAAAACGTAATGACGCCATTACAAAGTGTTGCTATACGAGAGAAATTTTGTTTTTTTTTTTTTAACTTTGAAAATATGTGACTTACGCTGTTGTCATATCGCGTTACTACACGTTAAACGTCTCAGACTGGCAGCGGAGTATAATTATGCGTGTGGTAAAGTCGCAACCCCATAGCAATCCCCTGGAGTTGCGCGAGTCTTATAGCCTGGTAACTCATCACTATCAGGCGAGTCATATACTTACGAGTATTCACCACTGTCGAATAAAACAAGAGCTTGCAAGTTTCTACGGAACATCTTACTGTAACATGAAAAGTAGCTTGTAAGTTTGTATGGGTCACCTTACTAGGACACGATATTAAATGCGCAACGTGCACATCGCCCGACGAAGTTGTCTAATGACTTAGGCGCCATGATCCACCCAGATAAAGTGCTTCGGCTAAGTGCTATCGGTTCGATATCTAGGTATTACTTCGCACGTGGAACTTTATATGGAGCGGTTAACGGATCGGTTATTGTTATTGCTGTGTTTATTGCTTTATTTAACTGCTGATCATTCTGATCAATGCGATAACGTGTACAATAACTATAGAGTCATATTCGTTATTATCTATTAGCAGACAAAGTGTTAATTGGTTAGGTACGCTTTTAGTAAACGTTATGTGTGTGTCTGTAATATATTTATAGACATGCTGGTCAAAGTTTGTCTGTCGCCTTCAAGCACTTTCTCAGTTTTTTTCTAGCGAATCTACCTAAATTAAACCTTCAAGGAGAGCAGCTTCAGAGCGTAACAAAAACTGTGGCAATTTGTTTAAGGGCCCATACAATAGGTATCGTATTTTGATTAAGAAAAATCTAGGACAAAGAAATACGCGAAAAAATATACACAAAGTGTCTAAAAAACTAACTGCATCTGATATAAGTAGTGGAAATTGGTTACCTATTTTATGTAATCGACCTCTCTGAAACTTCAATAGCGACAGGAACGCAGTTATTGGTGAGTGTTTTAGTAAAAACGTCCCACTTTGTCGCTTTCCATAAGGACGAGATTCGACGTTATAAGATTTAAGTGTCTAATCGCCCTTATGCCTAGCGATAAAGAGGGACGTTTTAACTAAACCACCCGTATTTCTTTTCTGACTTGTGTAATAAAATAAAATATTCGTATATTCTCGAATCTTTCTGTCTTCTTATTTGCTTTTCTTACTTAAACGTTAATAAACGTAAAATATAAATGTTATTTTAGTATCGTTCTAAGAAATACACGTGCCGGTTGTAAGACCGAGTATTAAACTGTTTATTCTGAAAATACGCTCTAGTGACGTAAAGTAAACTTCACTTCAGCCCTATTCTTGCTTCACTCCAGCGATTTATTTTCGACTAAAAAGTTTTCATATGAAATAAATGAATCGTGAATTATGTAGGTCGATTCTTTGACCGAAGTGACCTATGGCATTGCTCCCACTAACAGCGATAAACGAGCAGCGAGTAGCGTTTTTCTTCGCGGGATAGTGATTTATCTTAGCAAATGTACTCGCTGGCAGTATGCACAGTCAGCGATGAACTGTAAATTATATCTGTGGCTTTGGCGGACACTGTGATCTTTATCTTATTCGTATCTTAGGCGAAAAAATCGTCAATAGCTCATGGCTCACTAGCCTTGATGAGAATGATGAGACAAGTGCCCATGACTCGTACTAAGAACGAATTCGATTCCAAAACTAAACAAGACAAAGTAAGATCCTAAAACTTGGACCTAAATTATGACGTTACTAAATCACAGACGTCGTACTAAATAATCACCGGTCCCATATAATGAGAATGTACATATTTAAACAACTACAATAGCCTCCTTACTTTCCCTAATCACCTCGTTTATTCTAGTCTACGAATGCCAAGGGTCCAAAAAGGTCGAACTTTGTCACTTCAAGCGAAACCTTAGGTCCATTGTTAAAAATTGTAACCTTGTTCAAATATAGTGAAAATCTTTCGTGGCATAAGGAGTCAACACACCTTATAATGAACCGTAGACCCGATTTCAAAGAAGTTAGAGGTACCAATAAATAAGGAGAAAGGCTCTGATCGTTTACTGTATTGGTATAGATAGTTACTCAATTGTATACAATAAAACTACCAGACAACAAATATTTTTGTTGAGTTGTTAAAAAAATCTTAACATAAAAAATATTTTCTTCAGGTACCGCGAGGATTACTCATGAAATAAAACTATGAAAACGGATAAACTCGCGTCTTTAACTTCATCCCAACGTTTCGAACACTTTACAGGGTTCGTGGTCTGTGGATATTAACATTTACGTTAATTGCAACTATTACGTTTATCCGCATAGTAATGTGGAATTGTTTGTATACAGATTACGGTAAAAAATATAAAGATCTTGAGTATGAGAAACAATACTTTGAAAGTCAAAATGTCGTAACTTTTCGACATTCCTAAAGGCATGCCCTATTACAGTTTTAATTGAACGATCTCATTTTCGGCAATAAACAAAAATTATCTTTGTGTCTCAATTAGCTTCAGTGCAATACAATTAAGTGCATTGTGACAGCAGCATGAATTCAGACGTTACCGAAAAGCCTAAAGAAAAGGGTACATACACTACATCTGTGTCGAATTGATGAAGATGATCGAATAATAGAAATGGTCCGCAGTATCCCACAGGTGTGGCAGCTCCCTTACCGACACGTGAACGCCAACGTGCTCGTTACTCCCGCATCCAGCCTCAATGGCCTCTCTTCACAACACGTGCTTTCATACGTAAGCCTTTTCTATCACGTCTAATAATAACATTTTAGAACGTATTTCTGCGGTACAAGGGTCAAATTCGTTAACAATTTTTGGGGCTGACCGTATCTTGTATAATACTCATTAAAAATCGGAATATAACGTCCGCAAAGCTTTTCAGAAAAAAAATGGGGCTGAATCCATGCAAATACAGTGCCGGGTTTCCTCTCTTTGATCAAATATTTTTAATCAGTTGATGCATAATTTGTAGTTATCGCTGACAGGCCGCTATTTCTTAACCTTTTTTGGAAATAAAATATTTGTATTGATATAATTTCCATCATCATATTCTATGAGCATTTTCACTTCTAGGGACACCCAATTAGCTTAACTCTCACAAAAAAGTTAACTTGGATGTCAGCTTTGTAACGACAATTAAGCATTAAATATTAACAAAAATATTTTTTATCATTTAATCCAGAAAGAATACGCGGTTATGCAATATAAAAACATAAATAAAGTGGATTTACGTAAATATTTAATGCTTAATTGTAATAATTGTCGTTACAAAACTGACATCGACGTTAACTTTTTTGTGAGAGTTAAGCTAATTGGGTGTCCCTAGAAGTGAAAATGCCCCTATTCAACATATCAGCCGAAAAACAGATCGTTTCTTCTAATTTAATTAAAATTTTGTCTGAAGTAATAGCGACCCGTATTTCCTCTTAAAGCTAACGAAATATAGACGACAGGCTCCAAATGTAAAACTCTACTCTGCTCCTTGTCACTCGCAGACGTAAACTTTTAAACGTTTTGACGTAAAATAATAAGTCCCGTTCCCATCTCGACAAAGTCCAAATTAGTGATTCGAAAAGTGAAAATACTCTTTGTAAGCTGTTATAATGCGAATACAGGCAACAAAAATTATTAGACGATGCATACTCGTCCCGCTACCTCTGATATATGTAGACAGTAGACATATCCTCAAATATTTCAATCACAATACGCTAAACTACTACCTATATTTTGAATCTAAATCAATGTATTGATTTAAACTTTCACGATTATCACTTATATTTTAACGACAAACGGGTCTTAATCGTTTAAAATCTGCCTGCGACCACGGGTGTAACGTCATGCCCGAAACGTCAGGATAATATTAAACGTAAGTTTACGCGACTAAATCAATGTTTCAACCAGAATCAATCCTCATAGCGGTATAGTTTATTTTGTCATTTCAACAATGACAATTGCAATACTAATAAGTATGTAGAGTAATTGTTATTTTTATTATTTTTTTACATTTTGTATGCTAAAAGGCACATCATAGCTGTACTAATTATTGTTGTCACCTGCCACCTTACCTTAACCTATGTTTGACAAAAAATTGAATTTGAATGCCACTCCGACTGCCAATAAATTAAATTTTAATTTTTCAATCAACCTAGTCGGCCGTGTCCCAGTTGCCTGCCACTTGAAGATGAATCTGATTGCTAGACTTTCATTAATTCCGAAAAAATCACAAAGCGACGTCTTAAAGTTTTCTTGTCTGTATGCGGGACACGAAACTTGAGAATTTCGTTAGGCCCGGCATGTTTATTTATTGCCGAAATCAATCAATGGCCGGGCACGTTTTTATCTCGCCATCAAAGTTTATCGAGGGTCTATAAAGCGATTTTCACTCAACGTACGGAATGAAAACTTGATGATTAAGGAAATTGAAATCTGGCTATATTTTATTGAAATTAACTTTAATAAGCGATTGGTTTTTTTAGGCGGTTCTACTAGGCATTTTATGTATATTTGAAGGCGAATGCTTTTTTATTCGACTATTACCTAGGTAATAGTAATATACATGCTTGTATAAACAAATAAAATAAATAAATACCTTGAGACATCTTATACAAATCAACCAAACCCACGGTGTAGGTCAATTAAGGCTTGTGATGTGGATGCGTTTGCGATGCGGGCTGATCCTACTGACTGCGCCAGCATACATAACGACTTTTTCATTTCTAGGGACACCCAATAGCTTAACTCTCACAAAAAAGTTAACTTCAATGTCAGCTTTGTAAAGACAATTAAGCATTAAATATGAACAAAAATATTTTTTTAAGATTTAATCCAGAAAGAATACGAGTTTATGCAATATAAAAACATGAGTAAAGTGGATTTACATAAAGTCTTCTTCACTTCATCAGCCTATAATAGTCCACTGCTGGACGTAGGCCTCTCCTATTAACTATGCGCATAGACGCATTAGGAGGTAAATGCCCATAATCGCCACGCTGGGCAAGCGGATTGGTGATCGCAGCAATGTGTCCACTATGATGACGCTGCTGCCCATCGTCAATATGTTGTCAAATAATGGTCAGCGACACTTCAATCCCTTAGTCGACTCTTACGACACACGAAGGAGGAGTTGGGGTGGTGACAAATGTATTCTTACTGCCGTCACCACACGGCCTTTTTACGTAAATATTTCATCTCAATTGTCTTTACAAAACTGACATTGAAGTTAACTTTTTTGTGAGAATTAAGCTAATTGGGTGTCCCTAGAAGTGAAAATGCCCATAAACGCATACGATACGATGATACTTATTTATGATAACATTGATAACATTTATTTCTGTATTTATTATCTTATGAGATCAAGTTCAATTCCAAATAAAAGTTTTTGGGTACAATAGTAAATCATCCACATCATCAGATCATGCTAAATATGTATTTCATCTATACTTAGCAGATTTTCGTCTGATATAATCACCTAGGAGATCTTAATTAACATTACGGGCCGGATTAATTATCCAGAGCATCGGATCTCAATCAAGACAAAACAATGAGCCGAAGCCCATTATTATAAAGCTTATTTTAACGAAGCTTATTATTAGAAGTTAATATCGCGATATTGCAGATTTCCTTCCTTATATTAATATAGACTCAAAGTTGGTCGCGGTATTTGTATCGGGTATTCAAGTAATTACGCGTCCCGGATATAGGGTTGCCACTCAATACTTTAGTATTGGCGAAATTCCTGACATATTTTAATTTACCAATTTTCTCCGTTTCATATTTTATGATATAGAAAAATATACAAACTTTTGATACTGTTTTGAATATTAAATACATTTGAATATCAAAACTCTGAAATGCATGGAAATATGATCCAATTTCGCATTTTCATTAAACAGACAAAATATTAATAACTTTTCCATATTCTGTTTTTAATTTGGGAATTTTCGCGTCGCATCTCTTTCCTTTGTATAGCGAACAATATTTAATCATATCATAATAATTGGAATGCGTAGGTAATTTAAATATATGAACGAAATGATCATGGATTCGGCGCATTATTAACACAACGATAGAAATAGTGATCGACTGATCGTAATTTAGAATTAATCGTTTAAATTATAAATATTATAATCCATTGCTGATTTGATGACAAATATTGTATACAGGGTGTTTTCAAATTAGATACCAATACCATAGGGTATGCATGTGTTCATGATAATTGATAACGAACCACTTTCCTTATGGGACTCATATCGAAATCTCGAAAAAAAAACACTTTCTATAAAATTGTGAGGACCTCTTTGTATGAAAAGGCAATTTTTTTCCATGGTTTCGATACGAGTCCCATAGAGTAAGTTATTCGTTAAAATGGACACATGCATACCCTAAGGTATCGGTAACTAATTTGAAAACACCTAATATCATATTCGTGAGACAATGGTTTTGCTTCTAATCTTATAACCTATAGTAATAATAAAAATAACAACGCTTGTTTAGACCTGTTTAATCCGCACTTTGCCAAGTTTAAGAAATGCTTGGCCGACATCCTCTTTTCGCCTTGAAACAAGTCGAATGGAATATCACCTTTAATTTTGATTTCTAGTAGCTTAACGTTAGTCTCATTCAACTATGTTTTTACCAGATGTTGATACTTTTTGTCTTAATAGTAACCTGACTGTGTTACCCAATGTGATGTGTGCGGTCGGCTCTAGAAATATGTTAGGGTTTTTGTTCTAATACCTTACACAGACGTTCTGAATTTGTACGAACACATATTGTTAGAGGTGACTGTACGTACATACATACCTACTATTACTAACCTTATGGAAATTAGTTATTTTTGCGCTTATTTGTAATTCATGTTGTGTACACTTACTTTGGATCTCGTGCTAGCATATATGCCATTTGATGCCTACTTGTTAAATCCTTTTTGTACGATGTCTGTTTGGTGTACCAAAATTTTAATAAACAAAAATAAAATAAAAAGAAAATCTAGTCAATATTTTTTATACTAAAACACCGAAGCCTATTGCAAGTACCGCATAATATCCAAAACTCTTGACGTGTCAATATATTTCCTGCCTTCAGGTAACCCTAGCTATGTCGTAGGGTTGTCTCTTGCGCGGGTTTCTAAACTAAACACTCCCCCGCCCCCCTACGACACCTGCCCACCCCCCTGAATGGATGGAGACACTCTTCGAATGCTGAGAAGGGCCAACCGAGGTCATTGCCACGAGCACAGACATATTTAGTTAAACCTCGTTTGTGGTTGACGGATCATGTTTAGACATTTATTAATAAATACTAAAGTATGCGGCGTGGTTTAATAAAATAAACTACAATAACAATACCTTTATTTCAGACGTCAAAGACCCATAGACCTACTTATTTTTGTCAATGAATAGTGGTTGCTATAATCACTCGGCTGCTGTATGTCTGTAGTATTATATCTTTTCCCCACTTTGACATTGCATCGCGTGCTAACAAAATAGTGCTTAGAAATCACATTCCGTATATTTTATGTCCATTTAAAAGATTATTATATTGGAAGAGTACAGTTTTAGACATGCGTAATTCAAAAGTTTTTAGTTACATTTTAACGTTTATTGAAATTAAATTTGACGTCATTATTGATATTAAATGCTAAATTAGGGAACAAGGGTTCACAATAATCCGAAATAACCTAAAACTTTCGTATTAGCTAGTCGTCTATTATTTATAGATCTGCGGCTACAACACAAGGAGATGGATCCATGATGGATGCTCTTAAGTGCTTTAATATTGGCCATCAAACTTTGATTACACTCCGTTTATCTAAATACTGTACCGAATCCATTACAATCTTGATTGATTCTCGAAAATACATCAAGCGACGCTCTGAATCAGTAATTTTACCCGGAAAAATGTTTTAACGGACTAAACTCCGGAGTGATATTTTATTAAAATATTCAATTTCATTTCGGAGTCGCAAAGTTATTAATCCGTCGCTGGCCGGAACTTATTTGCTAATGGAAAACCCGTGTGGGAACTAACTGTGAACTATTTGCGGGTATCCGTCATAATTTTGTTCGTGAAGGGCTACCCCATTTTCAGCTACACGGGTCTATTTAGTATGCCATTCCAAACTTTGTCCTTTAACTAGTGTGGAGTATAGGTAGTTGGGAAAATGATAGAAGTATTTATAAAGAAATATCTCGGTAAGGTAGTAGATAAATCAAATACTTCTTGAAATGGTAGTTAATAAGTCTCGGTCGTCACGGGAGTTCTACCAGAAAATTGAATGTTTTTAACTTTCAAAATGAATACTGTTTATCTTAAAGCTTCCGTTTGTACTATACTTGCTTTTTTATAGAAAATGCAAACTTACATTGTTTGCAAACTTACATACAAACCTTGTATTCGAAATGTGTGTTATTTCCAATGTACGTCATTGATGTGTGATACTGATATCTATGATAAACTAATTAAACTACTACCAACAAAATGGAATATGGCTTGATCTACCCGATATTTAATTATTTTAATGAACCTTAACCATTAAAACAATAAAATAGTGCTAGATTATGGATACATATTTCTTTGAATGTTTTGTTTACTTTCTTCGCAACTTCTACAAAAAGCAAGTAAGTATACTACTCGTAGATTACACAACTTTATTGCCTTGACATTAAGGTCTTGTAAATATATTTTTGGCGCCTAAACTGTTATGATATCTTTGACGTCGACTGTACTTATTACATGTACTTACTACGTAGCATTATAGTTATGTACCTCTAGTCTCTTAGTCCAGCCTTGCTTCCATAAATTTATGTTGTCTTGGTATGACCATATCATTCGTCTTCGCGTATATAGCGGAATATTATATAGGCAATAATTTTTGAGAATCATTTCTATTCTATGTAACTTTAACAATCTGAGAGTTTCTAAAGTAAACGGAGGACGTCTGAGCGAATGATTTATATCTACCTCATTATTCTTCGCAGAAAGAAAGTTTCACGCCAAGGTAAACAATGATGAGGCTTTTCAATAAAAATGGCGTCGCTATTTTCCTTATTGTTAAGTTTTTTATTCATTGGCCGATGATAGATGATTAACTTGCACAACAGGACAAATGTAAGAATAATATACCTACTTGTTTTTGTCAAACAATAGTGGTTGCCACTGTGTTACTTACTTCAACTGTCGCCAGCTTTCGTATCTAAAATTTTACGTGTGTCATGTCAACCCAAAGTCCGTTAGAAAGGATTTACTAAACTAAATATATTTAGCACTTTAAATGAGCGAATGTAAGATCGTATTTCTGACTCGTGGCAAGTGCTGCAGTGTGAGTTGTCGTGATTGTATGTTATGCATGTAGAAGATAGGTCTTCACCAGTATAACCCCGTAAACAGACGTCTTTCCAGCGTGTATTTCATAATTATACTTTTAAAATAAGTATTTTGTTGTTACACTCTACACAATGTAGGTACCTGCAGGGTGTCGAGAAAATTTAATTTCCTTTATTACAGAAACATCAGGCCAAGGTTCTAGACAGGCTAATGTTTTAATTTCATTCCACGGCTGTTATCTAAGCGAAACAGGTAATGTTTACGCAAAAGCTCGCCAGGGAATCTGTCACACAAATTATGCCACAGGACTTGGTTTCTGTTGGACTTATGATAAGTTATGAAGTATGACTGTGTGATACCTATTTTAATACGGATAATTTTATGATGCTTATTATTATAACTTTTTTTTAAGTAGGTGTAGTACCCGGCAGCTAAGAGGAATAACAAATCTCTCCTCCAATGATTTGAATTAACGTCTGCAAGTCTTTTGACATATTAACCTCCTCCTTCAAACGACTATCACAATAGTTCGATATCACTCGATCGTTCAGGGCCTCGACTGTTCGTATAAGCCATAGTCTAGCGACCATGACAGATTTTTATTTTTATTCCGTATAGGTAGACGTTTGACCATGATATACCTGCTGGTAAGTGATGATGCTACGGTGGAGCACGCTTACCTATTTACTCTTGCCTTAAAGATATTCAAAATCTATGAGGGATAAGACATTCAATGAGAATAAAGACGAATGAAGGTGTTCTTAGCATAGGAGAGAAGAGTTGTCTGATAAAACGCACACAGGGTAGGAGAGGCATGATGATAAACTTAAGCTCCTTAGAAGGCAAAATTTAAGCAAGCAGAGGCAAGAACAGGGATATTTATAATTACCTAATTCAGCTAAGTAAAGGGACATCTTAACCTGCGTCGTGTCAGAAGAGAGTTCTGGTCCAGGAAATATAACGTTAACAATTACTCCACCGACGAAAACGCAGCTCTTGTTTCAAATGATGATGATGAGTGAGAATTCGTAATAGGTACAAACTTATTTAGTAAGGTCTTATACCCCCAAACCCCTAACTTTCAAGTAAATGAATACCGCAACATCGGACTTTGCTTTCAGCTTTTTAAAGTTTATCCGTTGGAATCCAAGCGACGGGTTTTAAATACCCAGGAGCGGGGCGGTTGACCTGTTTGCCTAATTTGCTCTTCAATTACCTCAGTTAGCCGGTGGTGAAATATAGAAAAAAATAACTTGACGGAGCTTTTAATATACCTTTTCTATATGTTAAGTGTATTACAACGGTGGCAAACAAACAAACGCCCCGTTTATGCTAAACACCAACCTATGACAAGTCCGTAATCTATAGATCAAGGGGGTTACCATAACGTCCTAATGCAATTCAGTTTAGGTCAAGACAAAGGGACAAGGCAATATGAGTCGTATATCTCTCCCTTTCCCTGAACCTAAACTGAATCACACTAGTACGTCATGGTAACCCCCCAGAAATGTACATGCGCATTGCCGACTCGAACTAATTGCAAAACTAAGCAAATGTGTTTTTATTTCATTACTAAACAACAATAGAAAAAATACTACCTATATAAATACTTGAATACAATTGTTATGGTATGTTATTGTATACACCCCCATAATCAACATGTTACGACCAAAACTCCGGTACCCTGCTGTCCAATTTATTGCTATTATGGTATGATTGCAAATGTCGACCTAATACGAAAACGAACCTCGAAGATGGACACATCAGTCTGAAAACACTGAATTTTGCGGAAAAACATCACAGGTACAGATATCATACTGTATATTTGTGCTGCAAACTTACTACCTAGCTAACAGGTATACTTATTGTTAGAAACTAACCGAAGCAATCTAGGTTAATATCGTTTACGACTTCTAGAATTACCTTAGGTCACCTAGATGCCATTACCCAGCTCTTTGCGAGACCTGTGGATAATGTGACGGTTATTTGATATTCCATTAGCTGTGCTTTTGTTTTCGCAGCTAAATTAAGCAAAATTGCCTTCTATTTTCATTTGATTGGAAAAGGTTAATCAATTAGATTCGTTAGTAGTTTTATGTATCAGCTATTTATTTTCGATACCTATTTCTACCGTATAAGGAAACTTATCACGTAGGTATTCTGTCACACTACTACGGCACTGACAACTGTAGATCAAACCGCGTAGACCTGGCCCCAATTTCACAACATTGACAAGCCCTACAATTGTAAATCTACGGTTTCTCCAATAGGGAGCATCTATAGGCTACAGTTACCGCTTACCATCGGAAGGGCCGTGCGTTTGTTTGCCACCAGCATAAAAATTAGTGCAGGAACTTTAATAAATCAGCAGAAAATAGCTACTTTTATGCGAAGCAAAATTACAATTGTCACAAAAATCACGACAATTGTAGCGAAATTCCGACATAAGCCGAACCTCATGTCAAGAATTAATGAAAATTGTACTAAACCTTGGGACAATTGTCACAGGTTTCGGAAAATAAAAAGTAGTTTATTAACGATATAATAACGTTATTAGTAATAATTTTATATTGGTGGCAAACAAGCACATGGACCGTCCGACAGTAAGCGGTAGCCGTAGCCTACGGAGGCCTGTGACGTCAGTAACAGTGATATTTTACAATTGTCACAATTGTAATTATGGTGAAATAGGCCACTGGTAATCTAAATATCGTAAAAACTTTGTAACATACACGTGTCGTTTTTATGTTTATAAGAGAGGCTTAATGATAACTTGGGAACTCCTGATCTAAAGCGTCACATGTACCTACGTATTCACTATTGCTAGGCTCAAAGGTGAAGCCATCACGATAACCTAATGCAGATTAGGCTGTAATAATACCCTTATAAAAACCCCCGACTACAAAACACCTACGTAAGAAACAGCGTTCAGAAACACCTCAATATAGAAATTCATTCGCTCCAACACGCTCTACAGAGTGAATCGTTTGTCAACCCGTTCTCGCTGACAACTGCTCGCATTTCCATCCGACTCGTATCTACATAAAATGATTACCCGGGCGCGCGGGTAATATGCCACGCTATCGTTCTGGCGCAGATCGTCTAGATTTATCATCGCACATGAGCGAATTAAGGTAGACCCTTGTTGGGAAGAGCAATGCTCTTTCTCTCTCTCTAGAAAAATCAAGATAGCTCAGAAATTTGCCAGTGGGGACATATTGCCCTGAGAACTAATGGCTGATGGCGGATGGGTGAAGCGAGTTCTTGACTGGCGACCACACGTCAGCGTGCATGGATACGATCGATTTATATGACATTGACTCTGTAGGAGAAACGTTCGGTTATCGCCGTTTTATTTATTAGGTCTGTTGGTCCTGTTTTTCTCCGTTCTTCTTGTCCTGCGTCACTTACACTTAAATGTGTAGTACTTTAAAAGGGAATAATGACAGGCGATAAAAACTGGAAGGTGTAAGAGCATGTATCTGGATGGAGAGATAAGGATTACGCACAGTAGCCATGCCATGAGTTGGAAAGTAAAGGTTACGTTAGGTTTTACTCGATAAAGCATTCTATTGCGCTCGCACTGATGTATTGGAGCGAGCGCGATGGACTGCTTTACGTATCGAGTAAAATTTAATGTATCCGTTACTTGGCAACTCATGGTACGGCGACGGCTACTGGTATCGTATTAATCTGGGAAATAGCGCCACCGCTTATATGTTACTCCGTTACATGTTTACAACCTACGTATAAATATAAATAAACGGATAAAAATAAAGGTCTAGGGTTAAACATAGCCTGTGGCATGGATTCGACAAAGAGCCATCAACATCAAATAAATGACCATTCGTACACTTTATGCGTATGGCAATAAGAGTCACAAACGGGGTAGTTAAACTCTGCTGACGTTTATACGGTTTTTTCGCCAGAGTGCCTCGTGACTTTGCGAAATTCTTAAACGCTTTTTAAGCCGAATCTTTCTAGTGGTTATAATGCTTGAGCGCCATTCCATTGATGGCTAAGGCCATTATACCAGTATAAAGGATGACTCGCCTTAGAACGTTTCATGGAGAGCCGTGTCGGGCCAGGGCTTCCGAAACTTCGTCTTGTCTTGGTCTGACAAAATGCTTCAAGAATATGCAGCATTATTGGATGTCTCGGCTCCGGTTCGGCATGGGTTTGGCACACGGGGTTCCATTATTAAGTCCGCATTTTGATTTTACGCACGCCTTACAAATCTAGACTTTCAAATTTGTTTGTATATCATATTGACATCCTTATCTGTCATTACCATATGTGTTTATAGAACGGGACTAAAAGGAGAAGCATTTTAAGATTTATAAACAGGGTTAGAATATAGATACTCAAGGTCATGCTAGACTGGTTAGCTGGAATACGGCTCTCGCACGGAATGTGCCCTCAACGCAATTTGTGACGCTCGGCGTAGCGCGGCATCCGATTGGGATAGATTATATCGGCATAGGTGTTAGCGGAGATGTTGCCGCATCCGTATCCAACTATCTTAGCCAAGTGACATTTTGTCAAACCTAGCTTTTTTCTAACAGCCAAAATCCGACGGGGCGGCGTTGTTTTATTGAGGGTCCAACTGACACACTGAACTTATTTACTCAGGCAGAAGGCCAGTATTATTACTCCAGTGAATCTAAAATATTTAGGTACTGGTGTCAGCACTTTTGGCAGTATAATGAGAATATTAGAAAGCTTCTTCATATGCATTAAATTTAGTGATATCGAAAAAAAAATGTTTCTCATCCTAGTTTGATTGCGGCAGTCTTGTTTTGCTATGGATTTTCCGGGCTCTGTTCATGACATTTGATTTTGTGGCTACTCCTAGGCACCACCACTTGATAAAATGAATTGAACTACCACTTGATAAAATGTTCGATTGGGAATACGCTTCCAATATAAATATTCTACAATCAATGTCAGAGGGTATTAGAAAGCTTTCTCCATTTCTCCGCTTGGGACACCTTACGTTTTCCTATTCGATTCGATCCAAAATGATCTAGATGTAGGTACCTATTGTATTATGTGGATACTAACTAGGACAGTACATGTTCAGATTTCGGAGAGGTTTCGGCTTAGTCGTAGCTGCTATTAGGAGAGACAAAGGAATATCGCTTGAATAGATACATTTGTGTCGAGGGACTGAGATATTCAGGTTCTACAGCATTTGATTAGATTTCATATGTTGGTCCTATCTGCACCAAAAACTGAACACAATGTTAGTGTTACCCATAAAAGGATAGAATTGAAAATTATCAGTTACTTCCACTTAATTGCCCGAAATGGTCTACACAGTATTCTACAGAATAAAATCTCTAGTTATGTTCTGGAACACTGTTTATTTATTTATTTATTTATTTATTTATTTATTAAGGAGACAACACAGAAACATACAGGGAAAGTATACAATAAAGTTTGGTTTACATTTTGTAGGTACATATGCTTCCTTAAACGTTACATTAACCCCTGGAACGCCGCTATCATAAAAGTGCTTGTTGATTAATTACTTTAATTATTTTACATTATAGTCCAATTGGCTTGTTACGGATCTGTCACAAGGCACTCCAGGGGTTAACACTGTTTCCGTGGAGGTGCCCTTCATATGTAATTACTTAAAATACTATCTATGTATTTACTTAAAAAAAACGATTATTAGAAAATAACAAAACGATCAAACGATGATGAATGAAATAGCCGTTTTCCTGATTTTATTTTAAAATTCACATGACAAGCATTGGATTAAAATGAAATTAAGTGGAACCGTGTCACATTTGCATCAATCCCACGGTCCGAGGACGAATCGTGTTCGGGGCGGTAACCTATCTCTTCACCAACCACTGGTTATCCCACTGCTGACCTGAGTCCAATACAAAATAACCCTTATAATCATAATAACTACCGGTGAACGCAGGTCAAAGTTACTCTGGTAAGCATAGGTAACTGTTTTATACGTTTTGTGACTGTCAGACCAGGTCTACTGGCCGCGACAGGGTTACTAACATGACATGGGGCGGCTCTATGTTAATTCTGCGTGAATTCCTTCTATTGCTGGAATAAATTAAAAGCATTTGCAATAAATTAAACACCCTTTTAATCGTCAGTTAGCCAGACAGAACAGCATTACGAACTATTGGTGATACCGTTGTATGTAATACTCTTCTTTGGCGGATAGTTGGATGATGAACCATGCTACACTAATTTCATTACTCTTCAGCGATGCTTTTCTGTGGTGAGACAACTGTTAGTGAGGGCTTGTAGTTACATCTTCTGTTAGTGCCTAGTCATAAAGTCTTTTGATAGTGCCCAGTTCAAAAAGGATTAAGTTTGAGCGTCTATGGCACGCATGTTCAATTGTTCATACTAAATGTAAGTAGTAAGATATGCCAGTTAGCCCACCTAACGAAGACCAAAAGCTGCCTCTCGGGGGAAATAACTCGTGTATGTCGGAGATATGAGTTACTAAATCTAGAAAACGATAAGCAATGTTTTGCTTGGAGTGGTCTTTGGTTGGTCCATGCAGATTTGCAGGTAGATGATACCAACCTATGAACAGGTGGCTGGTGACCTGACAGTATAAAAGGTCACTACTGCAGTGTTCATAAATTCATTCCCGTGTTAGACATAGAACGATTCACTCTTGTCTTGTTATGTGAAGGGTTTACATTCTTACGAAGGAAGTTATTTCTATGGAGTATGCATCTATGCATGGACGCAAGCTTAGAACTCTCCATTCGTTTTCTACTACTGCGTAGATGCGTATAGATACAAGATTCTGAGTACTGTTAGTAACGAGTAACAAGTAGCTAGGAGGCAGATAACTGGAATCTTACCCCTCTTAGCTCGGCTGTCATTAGGGTTCCCGATATGTATATGTGAATTTTGGCATAGTTGTAGGGAATGGTGTTTTAAACCACGTACTAAAAGGTTATTTTGTCAAGTCTATTCCCGTTTTTTGATTGCCAGGCAAAAGGTGTGGAAATACTAAAACACATTGTGGTAGCATTGTAATCAAAAATAAGTTTTATGACGAGTTACGTCGAAAAACTTATTTCGAGAAAAGGTTGATTACTTATCTCTGAAACCAAGCCGAATCCAGGAAATTTTATATGACATTAAAGACTCTAAATATGGTCAGGAATCGAACATTAAAATCTTTTGGAACGTTAAAACACCATTCCCTACAACTATGCCAAAATTCGCTTATACACGAGTTTTTTCCTCTGAATTTCCTTCGTTTGGTGTACTAAGTGTGGATGCCCTGAAACCGCGCAACAACGAGCGCTTACGACCTACATGGTATATAAGATTAAGAGTTTTATCGGACGTTTGAACTTATTTGTACGAGAAAAAACATTGTTAAATGAGTTTTAACTACTTAAAGACATAATTGGACGTTTACCTTTGTATGGTTTGGTTATTCCGCGTGTGTAACCACTACCTGTTCACATAAAAGGATTATTAGATACCTAGTGGGCGTTGTTCGTATTTATTTGTTTGTAAGACATCACCACAACCTTCGAAGTTTATTTACGTAAATTATGTAAGGCTACCGCAACCACAAAAGCTCGCGAAACGGTAATGCTTAAAGTTTTATTCACCAGATTTTATTCGACAATATACTAAATTCTTTGCGAATAAGACTTGTATTGATGTAGTTCAGCGTATTACCCGACTTTATCCCGTCTAATTCGTGCCCTGATAATAAAAAAGGTTGAAATTCAAAGAAACTTTTCTGCGTCATTGTAATTTGATTCTTACGTAGGTTTCGAAAAAGTAGGTATTCCTTTTAGAGGATTTCTTCGAAGCTTGAGATTATCTGAAATCCGCGAAATTGTGAAAATACCGTAACGAGATACATAATCTTTCTTGTTTTTCAGACACTTTTTATCTAGTAAATTGCCGATTTTATTGCCTTTGTAGTTGAAAACTCTTATTCTTTTGACATGATTATACCTATTCAATGAGATTATGGATAAAAGTTTAGTTCATATTTGACAAACTATGTACATTATACGAACCTATTACTGCAAAGTAACATCACTTGGTCTATTTTATGCTGTACCTAGGGATTTAGTATTACGTACTTCTCCATGATGTCGCATGAAGTGGTGTCGTGTTGTATTAAATATAAGCAACAGTTATAAATTTGCGGAAGCGCCGGAAGGGACCGTTTTTTTTTTAATGAGGTTAATTTTATTGTTACAGGGCGGCGAGGCTGCGCAGGATTAGTCTGTAGCGGTGGCGCGAAACCTGGAGCCACGAGAGGGTCCACGTAAGTATATGTGATTAATAATCTACATCATCAGCCTATACTGCTGGACGTGTCCACTCCTATCAACTATGCGTATAGACCAATGAACAAAGAAAACATGGAAGCCGCACGTCACACTAAATCACTTCAGAAACGGTCCCGAATTTTAGTTGACAAGTGTCACCACCTATTCAATGCATCACGGCAATGAATTTCAATGTCAACCTATAAAAACTTAAGCCGCCATTTAAAAATAGTTGTGATTGGTCCATCCAAGTTTTGATTGCCTATATTCTATAAATATTTGTCAAAGATGCTGCGCCGAAATATGCGCGGTGTTAATAAAAACGCTATGACTTGCCCATCTTGGCACAATCGAACAATTGTTTTTGGGGGCATTTTTGAGCTGACATTACACGTCCATGTTATACATATACAGGGTGTTCGTTTCGATTTGCCATAAATTAGACAGGTTACTTGGGCCATTAATAGAAGTTGTCTGGTATATCGGCTTTTGGAAAATTCGATAAAAAATATTTTTTTTTGTTTTCATACATAATAAATGAAATTGTAAGTGTGAGAGAACCTTAAGAATAAAATAAAAGTTAATCTCGGGTGACTGACGGCACATGTCAAAATAAGTAACATTAGAATGTAATAAAGGTTTCAATACACATGTTCAGTGATTTAACTTATTTTTTTAATAACTCAATAACGGTAAGAGTTAAAACACTAGTTTCTTAAAGAAATTAATTATATTTGACCTAAATAAGCTTCCCTTAAAGTTATAGCATATGAAGAAAAACACGCTGTATAGTCACAGGGCTATAATTGCAACGCTGGGCAAGCGGATTGCTGATCGCAAGTAATATGTCCACTATATGATGACGCTGCTGCCCATCATGAATCTTTTATCAAGGAATGGTCAGTGACACTTCAATCCCTCGGTCGGCACTTACGACACCCGCAGAAAGAGTTGGGGTGGTGAGAAATGTATTCTTACTGCCGTAACTAGTAATTAGAAAACATTTAATTGAATATAAGGCAGAAGAATATTCTTTGAATGAGGAAGCAGCCAATATCTCTTATCCGCAACTTTAACATTTGATCACCTTAGTTTATCAAAATCATCGCATCACACTTAGATCTCATAATTTTGTCTGTATTAATAGTGTTGCGGAGGGCGCGGTGGCAGAATGGACGACGCCGGCAGCAACAAACAGCGTCAGGCCACGAGGGTCTTCAAGAAAAGCTCTCCAAATGGCAAGGTACCGTCATTAAAAAAATCATTATGCTGTAACCATTGTCGGTGTCAGTGGACTAACTATAGCTTAGAGCTTGTGCATAAATCACGAGAGGTCCTATAGGGGGGGTATTTTTCTAACATGAACAAAGTAAAAAGAAAATATGGAGCGGGATGAAAAACTATCGAGCTTAAATACGTACTCGCGATTGCGAGCGTTAAATTTAGTTTAATGAGAAAAATACACGTGACCCTGCAAGGGGGGGGGGGGGAGGTAGCCAAGAAACTCACCAAACATCACCAGGGGGAGGGGGGGGTCAAAAAGTAGCCGAAAAAACCTCGCATGATTTATGCATGAGCCCTTAGAGCGTCGTTGGTGCGGTCTTAAGACCGAGCCACACTGAACGTTCGCGTGTCCAGCAAGCGGTGTGATATCTACTATGACGTTTACAGACGCTACAACGCGCACGCGCAGGTGCACCTGCATTCAGTGTAGCTTGGCCTTTAGTACCTGACGAAGCTAATCTTTGAAGCAGCTACGACACACTCGCTGCAAGGGATACAGAATATTTCACATGCCACTGAAAACCTCAGACGCCATAAGTATAAGTCATACGGAGTAAATTTTACTATGGGATTCGACCTGGACCGCGTCAAAAAATAAATCTCCCCTACAAAATGTCAAGATCACAAAAGTAAAATGTATTTGCTCTACTTCGCGAATCAAAAAAGTAAATTAAGTTTCTCGAATTCGTGGATGATCCCATAGTTATATAGTTCCGTATGACTGATACATATCAGGAGTCTGAGGTCTTCAGTAGGCTTTACATTCTGTATTGAATAGTTACTCGGGTTAACGAATTAAAAAAAATAGTGGGCGGTAAAGTCGAGATTTAGGTATTTTCGTTTGTTCGAGCCTTTAAAAAATGGGTAACGAATTTATCGAATGTTTAATTTTGCAGTTCATGATAATAACATAATAAGCGAATGGTCCACGGAAATAACATGTCTAGTCAATTCTAATTTCAGAAGGAAAATCAACCTTACTTATAATAGATTATGGTGCAAATTTGCCCTGACTTTTAGAAGGACTAAACATGTTCTTTCCGTGGACCCTTTAAGTAATATGTAGGTACGTATATTTATAGTAAGTGTAAAATCTACGTATCTTTGCGTATGTACATGCACAGACAAATAATTAATACTTCATTAATAAGTAATACCTGTCGAATAACTTGTCCAAAGAGTTGAATTGAAAGGTTTATGTGGGTTCATTATGAGCCCGTCCCAAGCGTAGCTTTTCAATAAGAAGAAAATTTTGATTATACTCTGCGAGGACCAAGTTATCTCAGCTTTTCAGACTGACTTTGCTTTACGATCTGTACCTAATTTCCATTAAAACTTTAAGACTAAGATATATGTTTTGAATTAAAATTACCTAACCCTTGTAAAATATACCCTTTTCGCCCTCTCCGCTAATTGTATTCCATATGTGAAACCAGATCGCATGACACTCGTAGAGACCTAAATCAACGTTTTATTTCCTTTTCAGATAACAGTATACTTAGGAAAGAGAGACTTCGTAGACCACATCTCACATGTAGACCCGATTGGTATGTCCCACTTTACTTTTTACCACGTTTTATTTCACATTTTGCGGATTAATGAGGTTATACATATTACTTACCTACTCGTATATTAGTGCGTTGCTTGTTTGTATATTAAAAGAGCAAAAATAGTGACAAGCAATATAAAATATTACCTATGCGCTGGGGCGGTTTTATAATTTGCAGCTTGGTATCGAAATCATTAGAGAAATCATTCTTCACTTTTTGCCACTGGAAAAGCAACGCGTGAGAACTGAACATTCACGAAAACAAAAACCGACACGATATTTATATTTGCAATGCAATGCAATGCAGGACGTAGGCCTCTCCTATTAACTATGCTATACGTATTAGGAGGTAAATGGCCATAATCGCCACGCTGGGCAAGCGGATTGGCGATCGCAGTAACGTGTCCACTATGATGAGTTGATGACGCTTCTGCCCATCATCAATCTTTTATCAAACAGGACTATTGGTCTATTACATTATTGGTAGGTGAAAAAACATTTAGTGACCGTCATCGGAATTAAGCGCGGCGTTGAGCGTTGCTTGCTGAAGACTCTTAAATGAGCATCTATTTAAATTGTAAATCCGATTGAAAGCTTATTCTAATTAAAATGGCGTCCATAAATTTTCTCAGTTGTACGCAGGAAACTTATGATTAGGCAGAGTGTTTGAAACAAGCCGCTCCAAATTGTGGAAATAGAACGTTTAGTGTAAATAAAGCCAGTTACACTCACTATAGAATTTTCATCTAAATGACTAAATCTGGGTTACGCTAAACGTTTGAGCGGGATGCTCGCTTTCATAAATTTAATTGATTTAACTTTGAAACAATGCTCACCCAGCCTGTTCCGAAATTGTGTAGATCCTTCTAATTTCCTATCCCAACTAATTTCGCGTGCTTTTAGCTCCAGAGCCTATATCTGAAGAGCCAGGTGTGTTTTAAATTATGTAAATTTTTTTTTAGTATTGAAAACGTTCGATTCACAAATTTTTTTCTGATTACATGTTTCATTTGGAGACTTTTATTTGGTAAAATGTGAGCGGTTTAGTACAAGCGTCTGACTTTCGTCTAACTTATGGCAAGCGACAAAGTGGGACGTTATACTAAAACGCTCACAAATATGGTTCAATTCCAAAATGCTGACGAAAATGAAACTACGCGGACTACGCCTCGGGTGCCATTGGAACACGTGACCTTTCTAACTTTTTAGTCGAGTTCCAGTACCATTATATATACCTGTGAATATTACCTTCCTTAAGCATCAGTCTTCGATATACTTGTATTTATGTCATTTCGTATATTATTTTATTTTCGTTTAATTGGTAGGACTTGCCACAAGCTTAGTAGTAGTAGCTTGCCCCCGTAAGCGGGTCTAATCCTTTTATCCTTGTATGAGAGCGATAGCCAATTGCCATTCCATTGATCTTTGCCTATTATAAATAATTGGGGTTAATAGATACATCTTTAAAGTAGGAAAGTCCCGAGAGATTAAAACACCAAAATATTTAAAATGGGTCATTTGATTCACTTTACCGGGTCGACCTAAATTACGTTTGAGTGTCTCGTTTTAAATATTTTAGTAGTTATGGCTGAAGATGACATAGGAAACCATTTGTTATTTCCTAAACTATACTATATTGATCACTCCTCTTTGATTACCTTCGTTTTGTCGTGACTTTTTTACAAATATAGTGATTGATTGTGATGAATATGATTGAGTTGTTTTTAACCATCTGCCCCCAGTTTGAATTTACTTGGCCTCGGAGCTATAAAGTAAATGAATAGAGTAAGCCACTACTGAATGCGTTATTATTGAAGTTGTAATTATGCTCTCCAAAGTTTATGTGACTTGTGTTCGAATTTTTACTTTTGGTCAAGGATATAAAAAAAGGTATTAATTTAAAATCCCGTACATATCAAATTTGGTCACGACGGTATCCTAATTAATACGCTGGTTT
>JALPQI010003073.1:0-76822 GCA_025490895.1 Thaumatotibia leucotreta
CTTGCAACCATTAATTTGCTCATTACATTTTTTTCATTGAACAGCGGGGTTTGTAAGTATAACATAATAACTTCGTTAATCAATTTATAAATGCCAGCTTAGTTACATTGTGGAAGCACTTATTACTCAATAAAACTTTGGTTCCGGAATTTTAGAAACTAGCGTAACCGTAGCGTAAATAATTCCTCGATGTAATGATTATGATTGTTAACTAAGTGTTTACGCTGCTTAGCTATTCGATAAGGACCCCATTATACCGGTAAAGATGCATTCTCTAAACAGCTCGAAAGTACGGCATTCTAAGACTTTCCTTACTTAACTTGCAAGGAATCTCATAAATTAATACGCAATGTGACGCTTCGGGTAATATACTGCTTAACTTGCATACACTTTCGTTGCCGGGGTTTCATTTTTAGTCTTAGCAGTAGAGCTTCATCAATTATTTCAAAATAGGTACCCTGTTCTATTGATGGCTTGAAAAATTTGTACAACTTTATGCGCTCTCTCAACAGCAGCCATAGAAATATGAGTAAAATTCTTCATGTCGTTTGTGTCGGTGGAAAGTATCGAGAAATATCTACAACGGGTTTAATTTTAATGTAGCTAGATTTATGTGCGAAGTTGAGCGCACGGATCCAAAACTACGAGTAGTTAGGTTGTCCTCAACTTTGCCCGCCATCGCTGCGTTTGTATCGCTTGAACTCTCTTTCATATCTTGAAGCTTTAAAATTTTAACGAGTTGATGTTACTTTTAACTTGACCAAAACTATTTGTAAAATATGAGACCGTCATGTTGTGTGTGCCTCTAGACAATATTATACGAGTATTGAAATCATACTAGAATTTTGTTTTCATTGATGAACTCACATTACATTGACGATTTATTTTAAGATTAGGAAATAATAAAATTCGTCGCAAATTATTTTCAAGTTTAACGACATAGATATTAGACAGGTATGGGTTGGGTACCTACAAGTTTGAACCTGAAACGACTAACAAAAACTATGACGAAACGGTGCTGCCCAGCATAAATATACTCCACCAAATGGCATTGAATATAAAAAGATGGAGAGTCCACTTAATGGAGGGGCTGATTAACTTTGAAAAAATAACTAAATAATTTATGGCATTTATAATCACAAAGCCTTAATTTATTAGTTAGAAACACGTACACAAAGAAAGCTCCGAATCATAAGTCCGCCTGCTGGCACATCGCAATAGCAAACAAAGGCGATAATTCAGAGCAGAGACACGCAACAAATTTCCAGGGCATCCGCGGGCCACGTCGCTACATCGCAACTACAGAACATAGTTCACAGATTTACCATTTATAAGGTTAATGCCATGAGTTGTTTCAGTTTTAGTTGTTTTAAATTAGTTGGTAATTTGAAAATGTGATTTGGCTTTCAAAATACTTCTTTAATGAACGTAAGAAAATCTTCGATAATATATTACTGTCTAATCTTGTTATACGAGTAAATAGTAAAAACAGGTATGATTCCCATATTCATCACCCTTTTCATAATTTGTACCTAGTGTATTTTTCAAGTTTAAAAAGAGAAGTTGTGTTTTGAAGCAAAATCCTTGTTTAAATGGACGTTCTATCACGTCCGGAGATCGTGACGTCGTTTAGAACAGTATAACTTACTTCCGTCGTTATTGGCCATCTGCACAACGTCATAAAGCTTGCAGCTGTTCTCTTTGACCTACTTAGATAGGTCAAAAGATAATGTCAAGCATTTTATATTTTACTCATCATGAGAAGGTTTGGTAGTCGATATTTTTCTTATTTTTATCAAATTTATACTATTGGACGGGTCGCCCATTCTGGACTCGCGCGGGTGCTATTATGATATTATATATGATAGAAAATATACCTGGTATTTTAGGATTGAAATTATAAGTAGATTACCAAAAATTACGAATTGGTGATGTCTGTAAACAATTAATTATACTCTAATTCTCGTGACCAGGTAATCTAAACTCTTCTACAGTAAATTCCATTCAAGGAAACTTTACAATAGTGGCTAAGCATCATAACGGAACCACAATACATAAAACCACTCTCCTGTGAATTCAAGAATCTTTTCTCGTTAGATAAGTATCTCCAAGAATTTTACGTAATACGAGGAACGATAAATATGTATATATGTTAAGAGCACTCGTCGCAGGAAAATACTTTTGTAAGCAAATTTACTGTACGCGACGATTTTTAAACTTGGGAATTATACTACTGAATTATACACTTTGCCATCAGCGGCCTTAGCACATCTAGTGTTTGATACAAACTCGCAGACACCCGTCTCTTTTCGAGGTACTGATTAAAAAGAGATGTGGAGCTGCGAGTTGCTGTCAAAAACGAGAATAAGAATATTTATTTGCTTTTAACATTACCAGGTACAGGTGTTCATACAAAGAGTGGTAGGTTTTTATGTTTAACCATAGCAGGTATGCAAAGAGATATGCTAGATAAGAATATTGTTAAACTGGACATTCGTAATCCGTAGTTATCAATGCTCGGCGGAGTGTAGCATAGTGTGTGAGCTGTTTTCATACTAAATGACATGTATCACATGACATTAATGTGTAGTATGAAAACGGCTCACCCCCGCCGAGCATTGGTACCTATAATTATCGTATTATTTATATTCCCCAATCCCTACACATGATACGGGACGTCACAATTACTAAAGATCGTAACAAAAGGGACAGTCTAATGTATTATTATGTGCAAACTTAAGTGGTTATTTGAAATGCAGTCCCCTGGATACACGTTGTCTGTGCCTGTAGTGTACCTAATAAAGTATGGTGCCTGCACCGACGGGCCAAATCCTCTGGGCGCGCGCCAAATTGCAACATTACACTAATATTTGATAAACATGACGGCAGCAATATTAGCTTAGATAGAAATTTGCGCTAAAGTACGAGGTGTTTTGGACGCGTTGATAAAATTAACAATTTTGGACAAAATATAATCGGATACCTATTATTGTATGGAATCTGCATGTACGCGAGTATTATGGCGATCAAAAAGCCTATGTGGAATCAGATAGGGATTCGAAAGTACTGTTGACACAACAATTGACACAATATTTATCAAGAAAATAATGGTTTATAGATGTCGCGAGTGATTAATTAATCTATCCTCCTGGGGTCAGAAGTACTAATACTAGGACAAAATCAGTTTGCAGTGAAAGCCCAAGTATCAAAATAGATACATGATGCCAAGACCCAGCGTGATAGTACTAGGACAAAATATTTCCACCGTCCAGGTCGATTTGAATTACCCGCCATGTCATTTTGATGTTACTGGTTAGTCTGTATATATATTTGGGATTGTGGCAGCATTGATTCAAGTGAGCGGAAAGTGATATTTTCGGTTTTCTGTCACAAGACGTCGAACCAATGACGCATGCAACGAGAAGAGGTTAGTTTAACTTATTATTATCGTTGTTGTCTTTTCATTTTACTCGCAAATATTGGTTTTATTTTCGAGATAAAGAAATAAATCATTCGTATATACAGTTATTTTAATTTAATTTTGTATATTTTAACATGATTTTTGTATGAAAATGTATTCGTACTAGTACTAGTACACTGGGCGGTCATACCATAAATTGTTTTTCATGTTTATTTACTATCCTCCTTACTCTAATGTATTTATGTGTACGTGTGATAAAGAAAATGATAGATATTTATGTAGAAATTAGCTTACTTTGTCCTAGTTTTAGGCCGTCGGGCTTACAAGGTTTGTTTTTCAACTCGAAAAGATTGTCACGTGTTGGACTTACTCCAGCAGTCTGATTATGAAGACAAAAATGATGAAGCTTTATTTTTAATATCTATTTTTATAGTGACTGTTCTTTTTTCTGTACTTTTGAAAAAAAAGACGGTTCATAATGTTAACAAGAAAAAATTCATAAAAGATTTTTTTTTTATTTGACCTAAAGAATTTTTTTCTTTGGAAAATTTTAGTTCCTGCTGTGAAGCATGCAATTTTATTGTATCTGGTATAATTAAAGTGATGATTAAGTTGTTAAAACTCTTGTTTTCTATTAGATTTCAAGAATTATTTAAGTGGTTTGTATTATAAGTAAAAGCCCAATGTGCTAAATATAGAACAAAAGATTATAGTGTTTTTTTTTTTAATTTCCTGGCAAGCCTAAACCATTATTATATCACCCTCAAAATATAAAACTTGTATTCGTTAGGGTTAACCAGATATGAACAATGTTTGGTCTGGGCGTTCAGGACTTTATTAATTAGTTCTAATATTAGGACATTGGGTCTTCCTCGGAAGTACCCTCTAAAAATTTGGGCCGTAGGAGGCTATTGTATGTAAGTCTCTGAACTTAAATTACAAATAGGTATATTAATTTAACTATGAATAATATGAATATATCCTAGATTGACTTATACACTGTCGTGTCAACAGTACTTTCAAATCCCGTTCTAATCGCGGTTTGATAATATAAATATATGACTGAAAGCGCTTCGGGCCCAGTCTTACTTAATCGTACTACCGAGAACTTCAAAATTCGTAAATTTCGAAGATTTGTCTCTGTCACACCAATCAAGGCGTCATTTGAGAGACAGCAACAAATGCTCGTGCAGATTCGAAATTCGCGGTAGGGCCGCAGGCCGGAACCTAATGCCCTAGCCACGACATTGGTCTAAGGCGACCAGCGGCGAGCGAATCCATGAGTTGGAGCGGGATGCCGATATGGGTACGAGAGGGAGCACCATACGTTTTCCGCTAAGCCGGTCGCCTTAGACCGATGTCGTGGCCGCGGCCTAACCGACACTTTGGCTAGCTTCAACTTGATGTTATCATAATGTCATGTGTGCTTACCATGAGCTGCCACCGCGTTATTAACGCGGACTTTAGCCTCTGCAGACTAGTAGGTAGTGACCCTGCCTACGAAGCTGGAGGTTCCGGGTTCGAATCCCAGCGAAGACATTATTTATGTATTTATTTATCACAAGTGTTTGAAGGATCCACGGAAAACATGTCCAGTGCTTTAAAAAATCATGTCAAATTCACACCTTATTCTGTTAAAAGTAAGGTGGTTTTTCCATCTGTAATTTGAATTGACTAGACATGTTCTTTCCGTGAACCCTTCATTTGTTCCGTGGTCATGGCTGTCTATATATTTAAATATCTATATGTATCTATCTACTATATATAACGTCGCTTGGTACCCACATCACAAGTTTTAATTGAACTATCGTGGCGTGGGACTAAGTCGATTTGTGTAAGATGTCCCAAGATATTTATTATTTATTTAGGTACTTACTTTCTATCCATCCCACTCATTCTCGCGAATTAGTGCGAGCAAACCAGATAGAAAGTAAGTCTGCGTTTACAACCTAGCGGCCATAATTGAGCAACGACCGTAGCGAGTGGTTAAAAAACTGGAATATTGAGCATTGCGAAGGTCTCAAGGCTTGAACAAACTTTGCCGCCAAGTGTAGGTAATACAACTTGTTTCCCCTCACTATCCCGAGAAAATATGATTACAAATGTCATTCATATGTAAATTAACTTTAAAACAATCATTTAAAACTTAATGTCGAAACGTATCGTAGAGTAGAGTATGTACTTAAATATAGCCAATGGCTTACAAAAGTCACCAATGAGAATTGACCAATTTAACATTTGTGAGCACCGATTGCGCATGTTTACTACGGTCATACAGATCCACTTATACTAGGCAGTAGTGGACCATAGGAATTAGAGATTACTTTGCCTCACAAGTGAATAAGATGCGTTTTAACCCGCTCGTATTAAAGGATAAAAGAGCGCTTAACGAGCTAGCGAGGGGAAAAGTAAGGGATCCGGTACGGGTTTATCCTCTAAATACATTATTCTTCGGAAAGCTTAGGAGTTCATAGATATTTATAAAAAAAATTGCAAACTGATTACCATCATACTGCTTATGTTATGAGTTATGAGATTCACATAATACTTTCGCGTACCTGTCTGAGGTAAATATACTTCACTGGAATAAATAATCACTTAGCAGACAATATCTTTCGCGTGTACACTATTTACATCACTCTTTATTTATTTCCACAACAAACACAGACATGGTCACATCTCACCATCACGACTAGAATGTACAATGAAGTCAATTTACTAGGCCGCTAGTCCAACTAGCTCAGTAATGTTCTTGACATGTACGACCTTATTGCAGTTTTGTTATTGTTAATTAAAAGTCCAGATTTTAATCACATCTTGATAATTGACGTCACTTTATGACGTTCAAATCCTGATTTTGTGACTAAATTATCATAATTAATTGAGCACCTACTTAAGCTCAAATTACACTTAATTATAAATTGGATTATTTGTTTTTGTTTAACAGGTAGGTACTTATTTGTTTAGTTAGTGCAATAAAGTGTATTTTATTTCAACATCTACAATGTGTACAGATTTGCTTTTAATTGAATATGTCATTAACAAATATTTATTTTCTAGCTTTTACTTCTTTAAAAATCGTATCATATTTATTATTTCTGGTATTAATAACATAATAACTACCAGAAAATAATAAAAATGATTAGATTTTAGATCACAAAACTTTCAGAACATATCGATGTTATCGAAATGCTTTTAATACAACTGTTGTATTTGAAGTTCTATTGAATTGGGACCATTTCAGTTTTCATTCGCTTGAAACCAAACAAACCCTCACATTCGTCAGAGACCGCATTTTTTAATTTCCTTTTCCAATATATCTAGTGCGGAATAGAGTCACCCGCAGAAAAAATCTAGCCTTTTGATTTTTTTGAACTGCCGTTCCAAAGCAATCACTCATCTATCACTATCGATTCATTCGTTGACTGTGCTTTGACAGTTTCACGTTCTGCTTTCAATTGAGAGATAAACACGACTTTTTATTGCATTGACTGCAAATTTTTTAATTGATTCAGAGCATGAATGACGTATATTTTGTGCTGCAACATGTCCAACTGCTGGAGGCTACAATCAGTATCTGAACATATCGGTTAATTAAAACTAAAATATACCATCGGTATTATTGCATTCAAAACAAAATCAAAGATTTTTACAGTTTTCATTAAAAATCGATTTTATTAAAGCTTTATCAGAACGTGGAGTGGAGAGGTGAATTATCGGATTTACCGGAGCATCAATACGACCGCATCCTTTCATTAGGAATGTCATAAGCCTTAATTAGATCCTGGAATCACCTGACGCGGTGAATACGGTTCGTACCATGAGGCTCATTATTATCACTGGTATACTGAGAGGTTGATAGAAAAAGTAGTAGGATCTTTAGTTTTATTTTTATACATGGAAAACCAATAACACAAAATTTTCGTATGTACCGATTTCAGGTCTACATTCTCCAGATTTTTGGTCTACTTCTAATTAACTTTTTGCCACTTCATGTTATACGGGAGAATATTTTAATGGCGATTACTATCGGACCTAGGGAACCTGTTTACATTAAATTTCTTTATGAAATTAAGGTATTTTTTTTACATACAAAATAATTGCACACGCAATGTATTGCAGCCACTGGTGGCCACATTAAGTAACGTAGACATAAAGTATCAAGACGTCATACGAGTGTCATGTCAGTCGGAGGGCATACATTGCTGCTAAGCACTAAAGCACTTTAGAAAAATCATTACACCTAAATATTAATTATTAAAGATGAATTATTCGCCTATATCAAATATACACGCTGTAGAACTGAAAATCTACTGAAAAAAAAACTACGCTTTGAATAAATAGAATTAGAACTAGATAATGGAGAATGACCGCTACTATTTACGTTTCCTAAGCGCTTTCATTGTCATGATTTTGATTCTAAGACAATTATAATACATCAAAACTACAAACGCAAACTTATCTCCAAAAGGAACAACTTCAGTTTAATCATCGAGCAACTTAGTAGAAGAGTAATAATATTTGTTTATTGTGTACATATTAAATTGCAATAATTCTGTTACATACATCAAAAGGTGAAATAATAGTCAATCAAGTAGCCACTGCAGTCGGACCATTTGCTGCGGCTAATGAACCGACGCGTTTCGCAACTGCACGATTACACGTGGACTGACTGGGTAATTAAATTTCCTGCCTCGGCCTAGCATTCACAAAACACATTATCTCGACTCGACAGCTCTGTGCATAGTACTAGTTGACTAAAATTCTGGTAAATAGCGCTAAGATATTTTGCGAATGTTCTAAGTTCTTTCTTTAATAATGTATTTCTAACTACACTAACACCTTACGTTATCACCTTTTATTTTTATTTTTACTTTATTTACCTTTGCGTTATCAGTTATTTCAAAAATGACACCCTGTTTTACACTTTCGTCTATTACAAATCTCATATTTTAAAGACAAACGGGTCTTAATCGCGTAAACTTACGTTTAATTATATCCTGACGTTTCGGGCATGACGTTTAACATATGAGTGATAATCGTGAAAGTTTAAATCAATATATTACAAATATGTTTGGTTCACAAGTCAATTTGGGACAGTAACATTCAAATGCTAGACTTCTTTGTATTTTCATAATGATATGTTTAGCCATCTTAAACAACTTTGCATATTAATGCATTTACAGCACTTTCAATCGGTTTGATCTTGAACGCACCTTTTAGGTCCTAGACCAAAACCAATAAAGGGGAAAAAACTGATGCTTAATGCGTGTTTACTTATTTAAATTAAATTACCTATTTGAAATGATATTAGCTATACCTACAATAAACATTTTTCATTTGAAAGTAAATACCTTTGCTGTTTGTTTTTTTTACCTTTAATTTTCTCTAGAAAAATAATGGGAAAGAGTAAAAGTAGTTGAAGAATAAAGCCAATATGAAGCTATCACTCTTGTTCCGACAAGACATAAACCGTAAAATTTTATTATGATAGCGCTACAATACTTAAATTTTACGACGTGCTGTAAAAGACGTCAGATTTTGATGTACAAGATGACCCATATTCTTTAGGCTAAATATCAAAAAGGTTAAGAGGAAAAGCTGCCTTTTTGCATTAAAACTTACGTTTGCCACACCAATTGCGGTACATACTTTTAAGATATTATTATTATAAAAAAATGTTTAATAGTATATGTATAAATAAAAATATACCGACACAAACGTTTTCAACATTATTTTTTGAGGAAAAGACAGAGATAAAGAAACCTTGTTTTTGCCAATTTTATGTAGGTATTATCAGGCGAAACTGCATACAGTTGTCCCTTTCTTAATATATTTAAACCGTACAAAGCGACAGCAATGGTTAATTCAAATATCGATTTTTCTAAACCTTTTGAGTTCTTATAATTATAATTAAACGGTTAAACTCACGTGTATTTAATCACTACGCGCGATATGTTTCGAAGTGGTTAGCATAGAGTTCTTATTCATTATGGGCCGTTTTTCTCTTGGTGTAGATTATACAGCGTGTGTATTTGATACGGGAGAATATTTTAATGGCGTTTACTATCGGACCTAGGGAACCTGTTTACATAAATTTCTTTAGGAAATTAAGGTATTTTTTTCATACAAAATAATTAAGCACGCAATGTATTGCATCCACAGGTAGCTACATTAGTTAACGTCGACATAAGTAGCTAAACGTCATACGAATATCTTGTCAGTTGGAAGGCATACATTGCTGCTGGGTTGCACTTTAGAAAAGTCACTACACCTAATTAACAACGAAATTTAACGAAATGATTATCTCATTTGATTCGTAGGATCAGATATTATACCTACCTGGATTGATTATTCGCCCGTATAAAATACACACGCTGCAGAGGAGGAAATCAGAATAAGAAAACCTAATTTTATATGTAAGAAACATAAGTAAGTAGATAAAAACAGATGACTAATTTGGCTTATATCTAATTACAGCAGTGGTGAAATTTTACCTTGAAAAAGAAGAAAGTGGATTAAATCACCTTATTATCTATGTAAGTAAGGAGTTATAAAACCCTCCATTATGCATGGTTTGACACGCCTTTGGCTGGTTATTTGTGTTATATTAAACCCTGGCAAGATACTTGACACGCCTTTACAAATTTAGGTTCACTCAGTACGATGTCGCATTTTTTTTTCTTTTATTCAGAAAAACAAACAGCCATTTACATAAAATACTACAAAAATGTTATTCCAGAAAGGCCTAAAGTTTTCTATCGAAAACAAAGAGATAGTTCGGTAGGAATATTTATATACCTAAGTTTATTCATGATGATCCATGTAGTAAGAACAACTTTGTAATTAAAACTCAAGTTATTACTTATCCTTTCGGTAATATTTATTTTAATATCATACATGTATTATTTGTATGTGGAAGTTATCAATGTGCCTCTAATGCTACATTGACAATAATTAACAAAACATAATCATAAAGTATAAACTGCATGTAAAATAACACCTCATTCTCAAGTGTTTATTAGAATTGGAAATTGTATTACTCTATTAATTAAGACTAGAAGCGTTCTAATTACTGCAGCTCTATATAATTAGAATTATTCTCTGCTTGCATGAAGGACTATCTAAGTAAAGCATGCCTAATAGTAATGCGATAGTAAAAGCAATTTCTCTAAATTCTGAGCTTGAAATCTATGAATTTCAATACTGGATTCAGTATGCAGGCAGCCTATTAGTAAAACCAATATTGTTAGTGTAAATAACCATTCTGAACCGGCAAAATAGACATGCAGTTTAAGGTATTTGTTATGCTGTAGGCTGACTAAAAATAACTAGTTTAACTAATGATATAAATTAAAGAAATGGCTTCTTAACACTTTCATTGCGGACGAGTGCTGCGAGCTAGACACGTAGCCGATGTCGTGATTTTTCTTAGTACCGGAAATGGACCTCCCACAGAGAACTCCCCTCGGGAGTTCCCCGCGCTTAATGTGTTAAATCCCAATTTACCTCATCTTGTCTTAGCTTCTTTTATTTCGGTGTGATGTGCCACTTTAAAGTGTGCACTTTTGTTTATTATTATAATTTTCATAAAACAGAACGAGTTACAATTTGCTATAGTGGCTTTAATTTATATATTACTCGTAGTTTGGGCAATAGAACAATATTATGAAAACTAGTAGAAGTTGGATTGGTTTCAGAAGGTATCGGGGATAAATTTTTAAAACCTAAGTAGTTACTTCATCCGTTCGCTAGTTATTAATTGAAAATTGTTGGGATCCCTTCGTATTTTTAAATGGAGTGACCCGACCAATATTTGGTGGCATTTTTAGAAAAACGCCTCACTTTGTCGTTGACTTTATGGACGGAATTTGCGTGTATTTTATCTGTCTTAGGGTCCTTATGTTAGCTTTCGTATTATTAGTGAAATCCGTACATACAAAATATATTACAATAGAAATAAAATAGTTTTAATATGTAATAAACCGTACATTATAAATGTCGTAAACCCAGTCATTTTAATTGAAAACGACGGTCACTTTGCAAATCCAAGGACTCTAGGACCATGTCGAAATGACAAGTAGTAAGAGATTTCATACAATCGCATTTATAACGTTACTTTGACGTGGTTCCTGAGTGGCAAAGGGTTTGAATTGGTTGACTGAACAGACAAGTGCAAAAATATGTATCGAAAGAATCCTCTTTATATATGTACCTACTACAGAATAAAAGTGCACTGGGACATATTTTTGAGCACTTTTATGTACACCTTATTTTGCCTTTGACTGAACAATGTCATCGTTTCAAATTTCGTTTCAGACTGTGTACCTAATACGCATAAACTTTGTACCGGCCGAATAACTGACACGAAAATAGTAAAATAAATCTAGCTGTTACAAAAATGTCCTATAAATTGTTTTTGTTTGTACCGTTTACAAAATATCGCTCTTGTTTATTCCAGGCGACGTTGTTTTTCTATCGGATAACACGACCTGTGCCAACCGGCTGAATAATCGAACCATTGTTGCTCGTTGCAGAGACTAACTAGTAAAGAATAAAGGCCCTTTCAATATCGGTAGCTAAAAACAATATTTGTGTGTGAAATTGCCATTAATTTATCAGGCTTGGCATCAGAAAATTGGATTAGTAATGTTAGTTATAATTCTGAAATAATTATGACAATTTACACAACATCCTAATAAATCCTCTCTAGGTATATTAGTATTAGGTAATAAGATGGAAATACGTTCATATTCCCACATTTCATTTCCGGACTATATAACCTGACCACGCTGACAAACGATTAGACGCGGTACCATCATAAGCCTACTGAGAACTTGTGGGCTAAATCACCAACTCGTGAAACCCACAAATCCATACTTGGTTGCACAGCAATATGATCAAGGTCATAATTAGGCAAAGGCATGCTCTATGCATGACTGCATGTAGACTTGATAATAAACTATAAATAAATATTAGAACCAATTAATTGAGAGCATTTACGGAACTCGTTGAATTTAACAATTTCAAATTATTTTCTGAATCTGCAATATTTTATACTACAGTAAATAATAGATAGCAAATACATAATTGAATGTTGTGCCTGAAATCGAATAATTTCAATCACTATAGCTTTTGGTTGAATCGCAAACAATATGGAATCAACGTTACGAGTCAACATAATAACTAATGCAAATTCCCTATTGTTGGTTCTCTAGCGAATAACCTAAAATTTAATGAAGTATTGTGAACCGTTGTGCTGCCAGCCCAGCATAAGCTAATTAAGTATTATTCAAATACATTAAGAATAACAGATATCTGTAAAAAATAAGACACTGTGCTGTGAAACTTTAGTCAATGTAGTTAAATTCTGACAATATACTCAACATAATAAAATATTTTAAAATAAAAATTAAACCGCCTTCAAAAATTAACCCAAACTAAAAAGTAAAAAATAATTTTAGTTCCTACTTCTTAGGATTTCCTACCCAAACCTTTAAACCTATTCATTGTTTTACCCTATTCATTGAAATAAAATATTATGGCTAGGTATCCTACAGATTTCTTAGAAGTCGGTGCCAAGTGCCGCCGATTATGTTTTTATCAACAGAATGATCTACCTCAGTCATTTTGATGAAAACATAACCGGAGTGACAGTAAGTTACAAAGCTCTATCGAATACAATCATATACTCGCGAAGTGAACATATTTGGCTTGGCACCGACTTCTAAGAAATCTGTAGGATACCTAGCCATAATATTTTATTTCAATGAATAGGGTAAAACAATGAATAGGTTTAAAGGTTTGGGTAGGAAATCCTAAGAAGTAGGAACTAAAATTATTTTTTACTTTTTAGTTTGGGTTAATTTTTGAAGGCGGTTTAATTTTTATTTTAAAATATTTTATTTTTTGCTTTTTAGTATAGTATAAATATAAAATAGGTTCAGTAAAAGTACATTGTGCATCTAGGGAGGTAAGTATATACGGTATTACCAGCGAGAGTGTTAGAAGCCCGACCCCGTAGGCGGGGGCTTTTAATGACTTGAGTTAGTATTCCGCTTAGTGAGAATTATCCCCCAACTCCTAATCGCTAAGGAGTTGTACCTTCCATCATCAGTTCACCAACATGAGCCTCTGACCATCTAAAGGCAAATACTCGAATAGCTTAAAAAAACATGAAATATGTTGTATTTAAAGAATTATTGCCCAACTCCTAATCGCTAAGGAGTTGTACCTTCCATCATCAGCTCACCAACATGAGCCTATGACCACCTAAAGGCAAATACTTGAATAGCTTCCAAAATACATGTAATATGTTATATTTAAAGAATTATCCTCTAACTCCTAATCGTTAAGGAGTTGTACCTTCCATCATCAGCTCACCAACATGAGCCTATGACCACCTAAAGGCATATACTGGAATAGCTTCCAAAAACCATGAAACGTGTTATATTTAAAGAATTATTGCCCAACTCCTAATCGCTAAGGAGTTGTACCTTCCATCATCAGCTCACCAACATAAGCCTATGACCACCTAAACGCAAATACTTGAATAGCTTCCAAAAACCATGAAACGTGTTATATTTAAAGAATTATTGCCCAACTCCTAATCGCTAAGGAGTTGTACCTTCCGTCATCAGCTCACCAACATGAGCCTATGACCACCTAAAGGCAAATACTTGAATAGCTTCCAAAATACATGTAATATGTTATATTTAAAGAATTATCCTCTAACTCCTAATCGTTAAGGAGTTGTACCTTCCATCATCAGCTCACCAACATGAGCCTATGACCACCTAAAGGCAAATACTGGAATAGCTTCCAAAAACCATGAAACGTGTTATATTTAAAGAATTATTGCCCAACTCCTAATCTCTAAGGAGTTGTACCTTCCATCATCAGCTCACCGACTTAAGACGTTCATTACTAGACGCAAATACTTGATTGGCTTTCGAAAATAAATGAAAAATGTCATGTGTGCCTACAATATTTGAAAAGTTCCCTCGATTTCTCCAGGATCCCATCATCAGATCTGGACCGGACGACAATGGGACCAACTAGAAGGTATACCCTTTCAAACAAAAAAAGAATTTTCCAAATCGGTCCACGCGTCTTCGAGCAATCGGGGAACATACATAAAAAAAAAAAAAAGATTTCGTCGAATTGTAAACCTCCTCCTTTTTGAAGTCGGTTAAAAATAGACCCAATAAAAATAAAAACAACAACGTCATTACGTTGAAGTTTGGGAAAATAACATGACTAACTCAAAAGCGGATTGTTACACAAGGGTTGAAAGCGACTCATTTCATCCGAGATATTTTGGCGCTCGTACGAAGAGAGAGAGCCAATAGTGTGAAAGTGAAATGGGTGCTTTTACTTGAAGTAAGTAAATTTTCTACTTTTTATTTTGTCTGTGAGGAAAATAAAATATATGATTAATTTAATAATTATAACGCGGCGGCAACTCATGATACGGCTACAGGTCCAAGACGAAAAGTGTAATTCTATCTTTATGTCACTTTAGTTTTAGAAATAGGGGTCTAGCTACCTAAACATCTTCAAATCTGACCCATGTAAACAACTTCCATATAAAAACAGATCGTGTTAATCACTTTATCATTCTCAGGAAAAGAGTATTTATTTGTGTTCCAGCGTACATGGTCCAGATCCGGCGGTATCAACTCATCCGATAATAAAAGGCGACGTATGCCACTGACGGAAAACATTTCCCGTTAAATCGGACGGGCGATAACGCCTGTTTACAATTTCGATACAATATCGCCGCTCGATGGCGCCGCTCTCGGTAACAGACGCTGGTTGTGACAGAAAAACAAAAACTAAAGGGCGTTTCGATAGAAAACATTAGGAGTGAACGCGCTTGTATGTGTAGTTTTGTTGAATGATGCTGTAAAAGTTTTCAAGCTAATAATAGAATTTCTATACAATCTACGGTAGGTTATTTTATTTCTATTATCTTTAAACCTCGTCTTAGCTTAAATAAAAAGTATTATATATTATATATAATAACAGCGTTTACAGACTTTGGCCTTTGGAGACTTTGGCGTCCAGAGGCTCTACTTTTACTAAAAAAATGTTCTATAATCTACATATATGCTCCATGCAATCGCTGCATAGGGTGTCTAATTCCTCGTACAGCAAATTGGTATTGCCATTTAAGTAAGGTTTTATTTTATTTTAATTATTTTTTATTTACTAATATATGTAAATGCGCATAGTTTGTAAATACAATGCGCATTTACTGTTTCAGTATAAAGGTCTCTGAGCACTAGACCGTACCATACCATGACCGTAGCATGAACGTATCAGACAAAAAACTATTCTTTGTATTGAGAAGTATGAGACTATTATGCCCACTAGGACGTTCCAGCGCTGCACGCTGGCCAATACCGCCAATACAAAGAAAAGTTTTTTGTCTGATACGTTCATGCTACGGTACGGTCTAGTCGGTAGAGACCTTTAATCAATATGATATCCGGATATCTCGGAATCATTTTACATATTGAAAATAGGATTCGATTTATATAACATTCTCAATGAGTTTTTTGTTTAGCATGTTACATCATTAAATTGTTTCACATCAAAGCCCTAGGACCTGACCCAAGTTAGCACACGCATAGATATGAGCCGGCTCGCTATTTACCAAACAAATGCTTTGTGTCAACTCGGGAGCTCATTCAAAAAATCTAATTTGGACTCGTTGGATCAATTTGATTTTAAAAGCAGCCCATCCCGCCCTCGTATAGGAAGCGCTGTATTACAAGAGGGTTCAAAGTAGGTATTCAATGTATTTTTTATATAATTTAGAGATAACGACGCTTATTTTCGAATACGCCTGCAGTTCACATTGTATTGACAGTTGTATTCATTCAATCAACTATTTCGACAGATGGCACTTGTATGAACAAGTAAGGCTAAATACTATCCAGGTCAATTTAGTATTTGAATACAGCTATCGATAATAACTTTAAAACATTATAATATTGGTTTAAATCATGATGCACAGTGTATCACTTTGATTTCTACGTAATTTAATCAAATCTATTGTTTAATAGGTATACGTAATACCTAAAACATTCAAATGCATCAACAATCGTTCAATCAAGAACGATGTACAGGTGTACCAAGTTACCTATATCTCAATAAAGATCTTACTACACAGATACAGAGTTTGGTATCGCGTGATATGTATCACAGATTTGTTGGTAGTTGTATATCAATCAAAGGGCAGGGCATCCATCAACCGCCGCGTGGTTCCGTTGGAATCAATCACTCGGAACATGTTGATAAGTTGCGTATGGAACGAGATTATTCGCAAGCCTACTTGTTTATGCAAGCAGTAAATGGGTACTAGATTTACTATGTGCAAATTACTTAGCTGTTATAAAGATAATGTATCTATAGAATCGAAACTTTTGGATTCGTTTAACGAAATCAATAGGTACGTTTTCGTTAAACGCATCATCAAAACGTGCGTTTAGCGGAACTTGGAAGCACAGGTTCTAAAAAATAATGGAGATATTTCTGAACACTGAATTAAATAGATATTTTTATAGTTCCTTAAAATAGATCATAGATTCGCCACCTTTTCTGTACGAGCCCGACTCGCATTTGACTGACTTTAATAAAACTTAATAATACTTCATAAGTATCAGTAGGTAAATGACACAAATTAGTATTAATTTAACAAAATATTCAAATACACAAATCGACCTAGTGCCCATGGTAAGCTCAATTAAGGCTTGTGATGTGGGTACCAGGCAACGATATAATTATATAATAGATAGATACATATAGATACTTAAATACATAGGCAGCCACGACCAAGGCACAAATATTTACTAAATACACAAATATAAGCAAAAGGTATGTAGTATGAGACACCAGTAGTTCTTCGAATAGGTATGATCCTAAATTTGATTTTAATATCCAAGCATGTAATAGAACGGATAATAATATTCGGATATTTTGCTTTCATTGACAAAAGAAAATGAGATACTTATTTTCATCGAGCTCAAATCTGGTTACTCATAATTTGAAAAGAAAGTATATTATCATAATATGTTATAACACACAGGTTTCATTACGACATTGTTTGAAGTGTTTTCATCCATAATAGCCTTGTTTAATACTGAATATTTATAACAAAAAAGAATAAAGCATCAAAGACCGTAATTTCATGAATAAAATTTAAGCATGTCTGCAATAATATCGTAGCAATTTTATTCAAAATACGCAACATATTCTTAAGAAATGTTTGCAAATGTGTCCATAATATCATGTGCCCGATTATAGCAGCTTTAGGAATAGAATGAAAAGAAAACATTCTTTGGCAACAAAGAGTTGTTATTCACGGGCGTAAACTGAAAAGCCGAGAGATAAGGCACGTCTTCCCTCGCACAGAGCAGTCCAACCTTATGGAAAATTAACCGGAAGCATTGAATGAATGTTTTAATACTCTGACTTATTTTAGAATATGGAATTTATTTTATTGAAAAATATTTAAAATCCTGGTGATTTCCGTTCTTATCTGTGACATTAATGTTATAGCACCTTATTTTGCTAATTGTAATAATTATGCTAGCGACAGATTAATATAATTTATGCTCGTATAATAATACGTTTCATGCACATGCAGCTTATGAACGCCAAACAGTAGACATTCCTGAACCCAGCCGTCCGACGCTTTGATTTCAAGCCAAACTATATATTCTAGTGTACGTTATGCCTTACACGCATAACTACTGAATAAAGTAAACAATTTCGTAACGCTGAAATCTATTCCACAGGTCGTCGATATATTCTTCTGTAATATTCGTGAAAATATTCTTAATTTTTTCATATTCCTATAGGATACATATTTCGACATTATGTAAACATTTCAACGTTTCTCCCGAAATCTTTATAAATCCACAGGTAAACTCAATATAAGCAACATTTCGATTACGCCCAGCCCTATCATCGATCACGTTTAAGGAAAACGTAACGAGACACGTGCCAAAACGAAATCTGTTCCCGGGACAGCCAATAATTCTTCTTGATTTCCCTTTCCTACACCCTGGAGAAAATAACGAGGCTTAATTTGACGTGTGGTTACCACGCTTGCCCCAAATTATACAATGTCTTATTCAATTAACCGGCTCTTTTTACCCACTTGTCAGTCCGTGTATAGTATAGAATCCGAAACTAAAATGCCCCGAACCGTCCGTGAATACTTAACTATGCGAATTTCAGTACTATTTTGATACCCGAATGGTTAAAGGGAAACCTGACTTTTAAAGTAAAATATTATGTCTTCCGACTTACTACCGGGTGGCCAAGTGGTTTAGACATTAGCAGCAAAATCCGACAGACGTGGGCGTCGAGTCCCATTTCGAACGTTGGTAAACTAGGCACTTTTTGTATATGACATCTAATATTTCTAATTTATAGTCACAGATACCCGAACGATTAAAGGAAAACCCGACTTTTAAAGTAACATAACTATTATGTCTTCCGGGTTACTACCGGGTGGCGAAGTGGTTTAGACATCAGCCGCAAAATCCGACATAAGTGGGTGCCGAGTACCACTTAAGACGTTGGTAAAGCAGGTATTTTTTGTACATCAGTCATAATTTCGTTAAATAATTAAATTTTTTCAACAGCAAAGAATATTACTTTTAACAATTTCCTACAACCATCACATGTGTAGCATACAAACCGAATAATGTTCTTTTGCGTTATTCTTAATTTTAGCAATGCTTTCGAAAGTAAAATCTGCCTGCGATGAAAAACATAAGCCTACAACCTTAACGTTTTCTGCTTGTTAGAGAAAAGGAAAAACAGGGAAACATTCTCGGAGTAAAACCAGGCTTAGATTTCTGCCGTTTTGCGAAACGAGGCCGTTGCAAAATCCTGCTGATGGCTCTTTAGCTAAGAGCTTTTGTGCGTCATAAGAATAGAGCTTTACCAACGCTCACCAATAATTCCGGGACAATTTGGGGTGTCGGCTCTCGAGAGAACAAATGCGAGCATAGTTAATGAGGTAGGTATGAAATTTAGATCTGACTAGATATTTCTCAAAGACGTTACAAAGTTACGAACAAGTATGTATATATATGTATGTGTGTATATATATGTATGTATATTTGGGACGTGTTACAATGACCCTCATAAGAAGGCTCAAAGTCACCCAAAGGGCAATGGAGAGGGCTATACTAGATCTCTCTTTGCGAGATCGGATCAGAAATGAGACCATCCGCAGCAGAACCAAAGTAACGAATTGCCAAAGTGGCCATTGGGGCGGAAAGGTTCTCGAGTGGCGGCCATGCACCCCCCACAAGGTGGACTGATGACCTGGTGAAGGGCGCAGGAGTCTGCTGGATGCGGGTGGCACAGGACCGATCAATGTGGTAATCTTTGGGGGAGGCCTATATTCAGCAGTTGACGTCTTTCGGCTGATATGATAATGATGATGATATTTAGATGTATCTATAATTATGTACCTAGACACGAGACAGATAGGTTTGTTCGTCAAATTATACAGGGTGTAAGTCTGATACGGGCGAAGCTCTTAACGGGTGTTAGTTTACAACATAATAAGTACATTCAAATAATTTTTACTTAAAATTAGAGCAACAAAATTTTCCATACAAAATAATTCGGTGCGCAATGTAGAGCAACATCGCGAGTTAAAGACTCGATGACAGCTAATTTCAAAAGCAGATGACATAACTGCCATATCAACAATAACAAATGTTCGTACCTACATTGCTGCTCCAATAATCTTAGATAAATTCTGTGGGGTCATAATTGAGAATAATTTAAAAAAACCTTGTAATCCATGATTACACTAATGAATCCCATGCCTGGTTTAATTGATCGCCCGTATCAGACTTACACACTGTATATGGCGCCATCTTGTTCGCACGTGTCTCGGTGAGATGATAATCAAACTTCGAAACGGAAATGGAAGTGGTAGGAATGTTATAGATCGATCGAAGGAAAAGTCATGTGACAATTGCCACACGTATATTATTTTAATCTACGTACTATCTTTCCCTTATACTCGTAAGATCAAACACATTCATTACTGTTGAATAAACATATTATAGGTACCCAAGTAGCTATGCCATAGCCTTAACAAACACGCATTCGTTTAATTCAATGTACTGTTAAACTTACGTAGTGTAATAAAGTTTTAATAAATAATACAGTACTATCTCTCTATAATTGATCGATCAAACGAGCCCGCCGAAGGCGGGCGAAGTTCGATCGAAATTATACGAAGCGTCTCGTTCGAAGATGATAGGTAACATGTAGTACTGTTAAGTATGCTAAAACTTCACAACGTTTAGAGATTTAAATTTAAAAAACTTCCCGCGCCGGGTCGCTGTCATCACCTCCCGCGCGCCTCTACGTCTACCGGACGCCATATATTTTAGAGTTAATTTTGCTATATCACAGTACAGCATAAGAAAGATGATTCCAGGGCTGGGTCTGCCTGTGAAATTAATTTGATCATATAAAACATAACTTATTTTTAAGGGTGGGAAGTGATCATCTTCGAACGAGACGCTTCGTATAATTTCGATCGAACTTCGCCCGCCTTCGGCGGGCTCGTTTGATCGATCAATTATACTACGCGTCTCGTTCTCGATGATAGGTAACATGTAGATGTTTAGAGTCCGACTGTGATAGAGCCCTGTTAAAAGTATTTGTATTTTTTTACATTTAAATAATACAAATATTCATTTAAAGATCGTTTTTATTAACTATTTGTAATAATAACAAATATGTTTCAACGATTATTGGACAATAATTAGGCACATATAATCAACAACACTTAATTATTTGTCTTTAGTTAGAATACTAATAGCGAACCTATCATTTGGTTCTGTAATAGGTCTGTTATAGAAACGAGCGAATGTTTTTGATCCCTCCGCCCAACCAGCTGTTCTCCTTATTGTATCAATGTCTATACCTTTCCTATATGCAGTAGACACAGAGGCATGTTTAGTGCTGTATGCACTAAATTTATCAGTATCGATACCAGCTTTACTAAGTAAGGACTTAATCCAATGACCGATTGTCTGAGGACTAACAGGTTTGTAGGGTTTTACTGAGGATAGAAATAATTTCTTATTTCCTGCCCTAATAGGATCTGTTATTTTTAAATAGTCAAGAACTATAGTTGCTACACAAACTTTTGGTCGTTCTCTGAAAAAAGGAATCATAAGCAAAGGTTGATTTTTTCCAAGCTTTGATGTCTTTATCCTATCAGGAATTTTAATCTGAAGCCCTGAAGGAGTCACAACAATTTCATCTATGTTAATTAAGGCTATTGTTTGTAACCTATGGGCTGTAACCAGAACTAATAGTGTTGTAGTAATCTCGGATATAGTTTTTAAGGTTTGATTTTCTGAGCTTTCTTGCAATTCGATATATTGCAACACTTGCTCTGTATTCCAGGTTTCCGCATATTTAGGTGCAGATGGACGTCTCCTGTAAATGCCCTTAAAAAATCTAGATATGATAGCATCATTAGATATATCTCCCCTTGTTATGAGTGATATTGCTGATCTTGAAGAATTTAAAGTACCATAACTTGCATTTTCATTGAATCTTATGGTCAAAAATTCTATAATGTTAGAACTGGAAGGATCAAATATGTCATATTTATTTCTTGTGGCAAAATTTACCCATTTTTTGAGATATCCCTCATATTGCTTAAGAGTAGAAGGTGATATTGAGTCTATGATAAAATCAACAGACATCTCAGGAACTCCTTTTTTCAGATACGCTGTCCTGATAATTTCCCTACCATTAGAGAAAGTTTGTGTGATAGGGGATGTATTTTGCTCCTGCAAGGGGAAAAAAGAAGATTATTTGAAGGTTCAAGTATGAGAGGAGGTTCGCACAAGAGTGACTTAAACATTGGGAACCATGTTTGAGTGGGCCAATTTGGCACAACTACTATCCCGGTTGCCTTATCATTAATTATTTTTCTTAATACTGGCAAAATTATAGAAAAAGGAGGGAAAGCATAGAAGTTTTCTTTTTCCCATGGAATTGTAAAAGCATCTACTACTGATGCTTCTGGATCAGGGTAACGTGAACAAAATTTTTTGCACTTTGTATTTATTCTAGTAGCGAACAGATCAATACTACAGGTTCCAAATGTATTAATTATTTTCTTAAAATATTTTCCACCCAGCTCCCATTCGGTGTCTATGTTAGTATCACGAGACGCAGCATCTGCGTCAACGTTTTCTTTAGATGCAATGTAAGAAGCTACTATCCAGATCTTTCTGCTTTCGCACCACTGCCATATTTTTCGGGCTAATTCACTTAAGTGAGGGAATTTGATGCCTCCGGCTTTATTAATGTATGAAATAGCTGTAGTATTGTCTATGCGCAATAGAATTTCGCAGTTGCTGAGTTCAGATGCAAAGCATTTTAAGCCAAAAAATGCGGCTAGTAGTTCAAGATAATTTATGTGAAATGTTTTATCCCTCTGGTTCCAAAAGCCATGGGTAATTACTGAATTTGATTCAGCGCCCCAACCAGATCCAGATGCATCTGATGAAATTATTATTTTGTATTTTCTTGTCCGTATCGGGTTAGAGCCAGTCAATATATTTGTTTTCCACCAAGTAAGATCTTCTATGACATAATTAGTTATGAACATGTAACTTTCAAAATCCTCATTATTTACAGTTAGTGCTAACCATTTAGCTCTCTCTAACCTCTTATAATATATTTTACTGTATTCAACTGCATGTGATGCTGCAACCAAAACTCCTAGCAATTGTGCGAAAAAACGAATTTTACACTTTTTTCCTACTTTAAAATGGCTAATGAAATCTGTTATCTGATTTTTCTTATTATCTGGTAAATCAACTGAATATTTTTCTGAGTCTAAAATGAATCCAAGATATTTACATCTTTTACTAGGAATTGTATTGCTTTTCTTGTAATTAATAATAAATCCTAATTTTTCTAATAACATAATAATGTTTTGAACAATATTACTACATGATTCATATGTGTCACTAATACACAGTAAATCATCTAAGTAAATTAATGATAACCAGCCATTTGACCGAATAGTATTCATAACTGGTTTCATAATCTTGGTAAATATATAAGGACTGGTTGATAACCCGAACGGGAGGCATGTAAATTGATATAGAATACCATTAAATCGAAATCTTAGATATTTTCTACTATTTTCACACATTGGGACTAAAAAATAAGCATCCTTTAAGTCTAATGTAGTCATAAACATATTTGGAGAAATTAAATCTTTAGCTGCTCTAAGATCTTCCATCTTAAAATGAGAAGTTTGTATAAACTCATTTAATTTTTGTAAATTAATAATAAATCTGTAAGATTTATCTGGCTTTTCCACTAAAAAGTAGGAGGAAACAAATTGTCCCCTGCATTCAGTACATTTTTCAACAGCCCCTTTAGCCAGAAGTGTGGAAATTTCCAGTTCAATTTTTCTTAGTTCATTCGGAGGCCAGCTCGGAAGGGTTGGTTCTCGGAATTGAACAGGTTTATTTTTGAAGGATATATCATATCCTTTAATACAATTTATAATAAAATCATCAGTTGTAATACTTTTCCACACTTCTACATAGTGTTGCAGTCTACCTGCAGTATAAGTTACCTCATTTATTTCTTCGGTGCTGGACGATTTTGTTTCTGTGGTACAGAGCGACCTGGATTCTGAGTTGATCTTGTCTGGAATGGTTTCGGTTTGTACCTCACATTGGTAAATTGCTTCCTTGGGTAATAGCCCACCTGTCTGGCTTTTGAAGGTGGGCCTCTCCAGTTTACCTGGTAGGTGTTTTTCTTAACTGGTGGTTTTTCTGGTGCCTTAAGCGATGTAGAAGCCTTCTTTATGTTTTTCGCATCTTTGACTTGCTCATTTAGCTTCACACCATAAAGCCATTCATCAGAATCTGTTGCTTCTAAGGTGGATTTAATTTCTTTATCAAGGTTTGGTGTAATGAAAGATTTTCTAGCAACTGAATGTTGATGAAATATGTCTGCCAGCATTTTACCTGAATCCCACAGGTATTTCATTAGTTGCATATGATCTACTCCATCCTCAGGATCCTCCATTAACATTGTCATTGCTGCACCAAGTGATATGAGGCTAGTACCAACACAGTTTTGTGTATTGGTGAAATGTTGATCTCTCTTCTTAGCTATGTCAGTTAAATGACTGATTATTTCTAGATTCACTTTAGGTGCCTCAGTACGGAAGCCTCCTTCTCGCTGATATTTCTTTAACATTTCCTTCCGTGTTTCATCTGATAATCCTTTGGTCATCCATTGTGACCACTGTTTTTGTAATGTGTTATCAATGTTGGTTCCTAAAACAATGGGAGATAATTCTTCACCCATCATTTCTAGGAATTCCTGATTCCAGTTTTGAGAAGTTTGAGATTGTTCTTCGAGTGCAATGTCCAAATGGGATGCAGTGCAAGGTTCAGAATTATTTTCAGATTGATCAAAAACTATATTAGATTTCTGTGATATATTTTCTTTGTTAGTATCCATGTCAACTGTAAGAAAATATATATATATATATATATATAGGTATAAATATACCATATATTGTTGATGGATGACGCAATATGTAACAATTCTTTTTGAAATGTGTACTTTTTGTACATGTACGAGTTTATTCTTATTGAACATTGCTCGATTATCACAATAATTATTCATAAAGGTTTGTTCTTGTATCTAGTATGTATGTTTGTATTTCGAGTGGAAATAGAAATCACAAGATCTTGTTCGTATAGAACTGAGCAAGCTCGTGTGGAACTGCTCAAGATATGATGTTCGCATAGAACGTTCATATTTCATAACCTTTATATAGGAAAACGTATTTATTTCGCTTACCTGTAGTATTACAGTTCTTTTTTTTGGGTGTTTATAAACTCTGTGACGCATTTCGATAAATTATCAATTTGCTCTTGCATTGCCTTAAGTTTTTTACTTGTTTTTCGATCTTCTCGGTCTCTTTCTCTAGATCGGGAACGTGACCTCTTTTTTGGCATTGTTAAATACAGTTTTAATCAAGTTTAAACGATATAAACAATTAATATCTTAAAATAAAATTCTAAAACGTCTGAAGCTATTTGCACAACAAAACAATATGGCGTCCGGTAGACGTAGAGGCGCGCGGGAGGTGATGACAGCGACCCGGCGCGGGAAGTTTTTTAAATTTAAATCTCTAAACGTTGTGAAGTTTTAGCATACTTAACAGTACTACATGTTACCTATCATCGAGAACGAGACGCGTAGTATAATATAGTACCTATTTGTACTTTAGATTCCTAACATATCTAAACAAAATTGAAAAAATCCAAGTATCTACACGAGTTCTCGATGTAGGTACCTACTACTTATCATAATTCACATCGCACCTTCGACTTTTTCCGAGCCAACTAGCATCGGCAAAAAATTGCTGCTCACGCAATTCCTTCGCTCCTGAATTCTTACTATGGGTTAACATTTATTTCTTACATTGCAAAGTTATTTGTTTCACTCGCAAACATTTGTTTATCTACTACAAGATAATAATACTGACAATATAAGAACTACTATTCGACACTTTGTACCATTCATGTAACATAATTAACTTAAATATTTTAAGATCTTGGTACAAATTTTAATTAATGCGTAACTAACATCGGCCAGTACAGGAGTTAGAAATACAAAACGGGTTCAAAGTTAAACTATGGATGCCTTTATAAGCAAAAGAAGGTTCAGATATAGTGACACTATAAGTTTATGTTTGATGTCGTCGCAGTCCATTTTTTGGATCTTAAAATATTTACTTACATGACACTTATGCCCTTTTTAAACTTTATTTTTTAAATTGACGGCCATTATAAACATTACATTTCGTATACCAAACCACCAACGTCACGTAAGATTTGGACATTTTGAACCACGTCCCCACCTGTCGCGGCTGATACCTAACTAAACTACTCGGCCATTTCAACGGAGCGGACACCAGTCAAATTTATCGGATAGGTACATGGTATCTGTTATAATGTTATAAATAAGGCTAAGCAGCTTTGATTCTTATTATTTTAACTTACACAGGTCACTAGATAAGTTTTGCAGTACACAAATACGCGTTTTATACAAAATTTGAATTCATCTTGCATTAAATTATTAAAAACAAGGAAAAACGTGTTTTCCAACACGTTGTCTAACTAAGGTAATAAGATGGTTCAAAACATATTTATTTATGAGGTATCACTTAGCCTCTTCTTTGCTTCTTATATAGTTTATATGTTGCAAAAATTATCCAGTGACCTACGTAGGACGTGCCTTTATCACAATTTACTTCAGGCAAGTTTCTAGCAAGTGCGGAGAATCAGATGTCAACTGAAAATACTAGCGACTTAGCGAGGCACCCCCCAAGTGAGTTGATTCATTTATTAGAGATTTCATTTAATTTATAGAAACTATAGTAAGGGAAAATACCTTCACGGCACATAAACCCTGTATAGATACGAATGTATGGCTGTTCAGGCGGTCAGGTATTCGAGATTCACTTCAATGCCGAATATATTTTTTGTTCAAAGCCTTAAATCATTTTTTCTCTTTTTAAGCATAAAATGGAGGTAAAAGATAATAAATTATTAAAATAGTCAACGGCTATCAACCTACGAACAAATAAAACATGGAAGCCGCACGCCATACTAAATTGCCTTTCAAAAACGGTCCTGAATTTTAGTTGACAAGTGTCACCCCCTTTTTAATGCATCACGGTACCTAATGAATTTAATATCAACCTATAAAAACTTAAACCGCCATTTAAAAATAGTTGTGATTGGTCCGTCAAAGTTTTGCTTGGCTTTATTCTATAAACATTTGTCAAAGATGTTACGCCGAAATATGCGCGGCGTTAAGAAAAGCGCTATGTTCTGCCCATCTTGGCACAATTGAACAATTGGTTTTGGGGGTTTTTTTGAGCTGGCGTTAGACGTCCATGTTATATATGGTCGCAGCTATCAACCCAATGTTAAATATTTACCTTTTCCTTCACAGATTTGTTGAAATTGATCCGGGTCTGAAACAAACGAAAAATACCATAATTAATTGCCGAGCATTAGCTATAATATTATTTATTAATTGTGTACCTACACATAGCTATACAATAAATAGGTCAGTCCGAGAAAATAATGGCACTGACTTATGTAAAGAAAATATTTAGTTCCCGAAGCGATCGTTTATCATCAATCAGTTCATTATTAAATATAACTTCGCTCTATCAAAGAGCAACTAATACGAACCGATAACGAATTCCACTAACAAAGTTAGCTAGTATCGTTACGAGCGTAATATTCATATATTCACATCATAGTAGGATAGTACATTACGACACGAGTGCGAAAAACAAGAAATCCGAAACGAGTGGCGATGTTTTAACACACGACCGAAGGGAGTGTTTTAAATCGACACGAGTAACGAATTTCCTTTTTGCACGTGTCTCGTACGACATTTTTTTAGTACAGATGGCCCTCCGAAGTTTTGGACCTGACGTAAAATGACACACTTCTTGCACTAGAGCCTAAAAAATGCACCACATCACATCACATCACATCATCAGCCTATATTAATCCACTGCTGGACGTAGGCCTCTCCAATCAACTATGCGTATAGACGCATTAGGAGGTAAATGCCCATAATCGCCACGCTGGGCAAGCGGATTGGCGATCGCAGTAATGTGTCCACTATGATGACAATCTTGTAGAATGGTCAGTGACACTTTAATCCCTTAGTCGACTCTTACGACACCCGCAGGAGGAGTTGGGTGGTGACAAATGTATTCTTACTGCCGTCACCACACGGCAGCACAAAAATGCACCATCTGTACTAAAAAATAATATACGGTTAGGTACTTTATTTTTGAATGTTCCTGTAAAACTCGCACTCTCGGATTGTGTTACCTCTTTGAACAATAATGTAATACTCAAAGGTAGTACCTATTTCGTACATTTAAATTATATTATTGTGGTTGTCAGGGCGTTTATTTGTGAGTATATCAGAACAGTTTGTTCCTAGGTTCTATGTATCTATCAGTAGAATCATAAAGAAATTAAACGAACGTAAAAACTGGCATTAATCCATACTCACGCTCTTTTAGAACACAATCTTGGTTTTATTACGAACTTAATATCTTTAACCTTGAGTTCATATACATTTTCAGTTAAAATTATTAATATTTATTAGTATTAACGTAAAAATATATTTGCGACTGTGTTTCACGGTATGTGTCAAAGACGTCAAACGCTATGGGAAGTCAGACATGTTTGTTAATTTTTTTTAGATTCTTCTGACGACTGGCATAGGTATGGCACTGGTCTCACCGCGAACTACTAAGCTATGAACTGTGGGCTATAAACACGAACAAAAGATACGCACTCCCGTGTAAAAAAAGACACGGCGACACTCGCCCGTGTGGTGACGGAAGTAAGAATACATTTGTCACCACCCCAACTCCTTCTGCGGGTGTCGTAAGAGTCGACTAAGGGATTGAAGTGTCACTGACCATTATTTGATAAAAAAATTATGATGGGCAGCAGCGTCATCATACACATTACTACGATCGCCAATCCGCTTGCCCCTAATGGTATATGGTCAAAACGCATAGTTAATAGGAGAGGCCTACGTCCAGCAGTGGACTTTCGTAGGCTGATGATGATGAGATGACTATATCGTGTCCTACATACAACACAAGCTTTATTTAGGTTAGCTTTTGGACGCGGTAGATATTAGTAAGAGTCTAAATGATACGTATTCATAAAACGGTACACATCATGGCATTCTTTCACCCACACAAAAGATATGTAACTGCCACTATAATGTAATATTGTAGCGAACCGGCACCCCATCTCGATGAGGTAACCTCGCAGCCGCAGCCCACAGGTAATTCGGTGGTTAGCTGCAACAGGTGACATGGCAATTCAATCTCATTATACGGTTTGAGACGTTACTAACCTATTTGCTTGGGCTTGTCACCAATTAGCGAAAGTTTGGCAAAGTTAATTATGTGTATGGGGAACTGATGAGATTATTATGGCAATTATGAATGTCGGTTGCACTTTTAAATAATTCGTCAAAATAATATGAGTATCGTTAACATTTTACTTACTTAGGCATAACTGGAAAATGTAAAAAATCTCTACAGAACGTTAAATGCTGCACCAATAAGAATTTTTCCTACTGATTATCTACACAGGATATCATTACATGAATACCTACTTAACTGTTTATGTAAGGTATTTTTTTAATTATTTTCTACCTAGTAATTTAGTGATTTGAACCGATTCATGTACCTGTCTGCCAAGTTTTATCATTTTAACTCGTGCTATTTTCCGTACACAAATATTTAATTCGGTTACTGAGTTGCCGCTCTCTGTGTGGGTGTGGGATATCTATGCAGAATACGAGTGGACCAATTGAATTTAATACGACGCGGCAATGAAAAAAAAACCACCGTGGCAAACTCGCACTTTGCTGTTCTTTTTATGATTGATGTTATTATTTACAACGTTGGGCCAACACTGAACGCTATAAATTCTTCGGGTTTGTTTATCTAAAGTGCAACGTTCATATTGGAACGGCACTCCGTCACGCGCCGGCTGCGGGCGACGCCGTCCAAATGATTGAATTATCACGCCAGTACACATGTTTTCATTATAAACGGAGAAATTTGATTTTGGAATAAAGTGCTTCTGAAACAAATCGCTATTGGCGGATCAGCGTTCGCGAGCGTCAACTTGTATTTGAAAAAAAAAAATGCTGCTAATACCGTTACGGTCGCTACGGTCTCAGTATATCCGAGATACATAAAAACGATACCTACTTAGCTTTTCTTGGCAAATTAAAAAAAAAATGTGTATTATAGCATCCTCGCTGTTGTGTAGAAAATAAAAGACCAAAAAGTGTTATAAGTTAATTTTACACTCGCGTATAGGTAGGACATTTATATAAAAAAAATATCTGGGACATCTTACACAAATCGACCTAGTCCCACGGTAAGCTCAATTAAGGCTTGCATTGCGGGTACCAGGCGACGATATATATAACAGATAGATACATATAGATACTTAAATACATAGACAGCCATGACCAAGAAACAAATATTTGTGATAAATAAATACACAAATAATGCCCTCGCCGGGATTCGAACCCGGTACCTCCAGATTCGTAGGCAGGGTCACTACCAACTAGGCTATGCAGGCTGACAAACTCTAGGCTGATATAACTCATGAATACATTTTTTTTTGTGTTATTATTTATTTAATGGTAGTAATCTTTATATTATCATGGGTTTATACATATACTTCTTGGAATATAAATAAATATCGTAAGCATTGAAATTGTTACATAAATTCGTATTTAACTTGTAACCTTTCAGTGTTCCGTAATTTTTGTTGTTTACAGTTTTTCTTACGTCAAAATAACGATTTACGTAATTGTGTCTGTAAATAATTTTACGTCGGAATTAGATAAGTAAAAGTTATTTCTTTTAATTGATGCCCGGTCAACTTTGCCTCAAAACTTTGTTGTTCAAATTATAACTTGGAACAAAGGGAGTGAGATAATTAAAGGACTTCTTGTTGTTTTATTTATTTAGTCCACTTCTAAGATTTCAAAATAACTAAGTCACTTCAGTATATGAATAAAAAAAGTTTACCTTCGGTAACCGCGATAGTTACCTATTCATGAAATATAACTACTTTGTACCTGTAGTTCAATTTATCTAATCAATATACGCGATCCATTATATCTGATTACCCGTTAAAATTGTTTTAATAAACGGTACTTGTACAACGGTATGATGTAGAAGGTAGGAACATGTCATTACGTTTTCCCATCTACCTGTAACTAAGGGTGTAAAGTCATCCCCGAAACGTCAGAATAATTTGTAACGTAAGCTTACTCGATTAAGTCCCGTTAAAATTTTTGTGATAATCGTGACAGTATAAATCAAAATATATCAGTAAATAGTTATTAGTAAATTAAGCAAATCAATCATCTAATTAATGCACAGTCTTCGGAGAGGAGCTTCGATAAATAACTAGTCCGTTTTAGTATTTGGTTGGAAGCGTTTATCTAAGAAATTACAAGACAATATTTCTTGAAACGAATGTTTGATTATGGTACCTATTTATCTAGAACTGAAGTAAACAATTCAGACGCCAACCCAAAGTCTATGAATGTAAATGACGCTGAAGCTCATCAAAGTTTGCAGGCGCCCAAGGCACATACCGACTCATTTTCATATTCGGTGTTTCGTGGTTTTTCAAATCAACGTATTTTGTACGATAGCTATGTGTTGATTTGTTTAGTTAGAAACCTACTCAGTGTATTATTTAGTCTAGTCAAAGTGAGCTCAATGATGTACGCAAGATAGCCACATTGTCCACCGAATGGGTAGGTCGCACCGGCGTATACTTCAAATTTAATGTGTCTATACATTATAAAGGTGCCGGAGACGACGGAGTCTCAAGAAGTCTGATTCCGAGGAACCGACCATACAACCGTACAGTCGCCATGAATTATATCGGAGAGGTCAGGGTGTTAACAAAACTGATGTTACACAGGGTGTTAACTTACCTGAGCTGGCTCTATTATAATAGCGTCATAGTGCATATTCAGATATTTTTAGCAATAAGCAAAAATCATGATTAGTGGGCTTACAGAATATTTTAAAATTACACTGAGCATAGCCCGACATGCTCCTGGCCGGTTTTTTTAGGATACTAAAAGGATGGCGCGCAGTTTTTAATAAAGGTTACCGAACGGTGATCCAGTTGGTCGAAGGGAACGAATTTTCCATGATCGAATCTACATCTAGGCGTCAGGCTTAAGGATGACACGTTAGGCCTCATTCGGGCTCGATCCAGGCTCTCCTATTATACTTCAGTTAGCTTCTGTGCTGCTTTTCATAGAAACTCGGTAGGGTTTAGCATGTAGAAGTATCTTATAGTTTAACAGTACTCAAATCGTGTAATTCTGCAAGAAAACAAAGAATTAGCTCCATTTATGAAGCCGGTTAATAACTTTATGTACTCCGCGGGACTCACTGAATCTACCCCGACACCTAAGCTAAGTAAACAGTATTCTGCTTCCTTATTCCGTGGACGGAATTCAGAATCCCGACCCCGTAAGTAGTGTGATAACACGGCACTCTAGTCTCGGCTCTCTGGAAATTGCTTGGACACCCTAGTTAGAGCTAAGCTAGCTGGAGTGGTTCCGGCGACATTTTGAATAGGTGTTTTACTATGAGCAAACGGGGCTGAGGTTTAACTGTTGACGGTTTTTGTGCATGTTAAATCTTAATTTGTATAATCTAGATTATTTTGTTAACCTCCGTAACCTAGTTGGTAGTGACCTTGCCTAGGTACGAAGCTGGAGGTTCCAGGTTCGAATACCGGCGAGGGCATTATTTGTGTATTTATTTATCACAAATATTTGTTCCGTGGTCGTGGCTGTCTATCTATTTAAGTATCTATATGAAAATATCCATTATACTCGTATATGTTTATATATCGTCGCTTGGTACCCACGTCATAAGCTTTAATTGAGCTTACCGAGGGACTACGTTGATTTGTGTAGTATGTCCGAAAATAATTATTTATTCTATTTTTTTATCTTAGTTGAGTAGATGTCAGTTCGTTCAATCATTGAACATTTTTCTTCAAAGATCATCAATATCTGATTGAGCAAAAATTTGAGCAGGTGACACTTTCTGATACGATTTTACCTACAGAGGAAAAAATATGTAATTAAATAAAAAAAGTCCATTTATAAGTTTATAAGATACACAGATCAAATATACATTTTGTAATTTAACAGCCTAAAGATTGGAGGTTCTACGAAATATATTATTATTTCAACATTTTATAAGTGAGCTTTTATATCAGGCATCATCAAGTACTTAAAACGCCAAAGAAAATGTTTTCTACCTATCACTGCTTGATGCTGTTACCGAGGCAAACTAAAGAAGACTGACGACAGATTTTAAAGAAACTTTTGTAATAGCCATTTACATTTTCAAGAAAGAAGCGGTGCTAAATTACTTTTAAGGAGTAAGCAGGTACTTCAAAGTTTCACACTCCATTTACAGGAGTTCTGGGTGCTGCGAACATTTTGTCACTTAATCATTGGAATGACAATAAGATTATTCACATCATAAACCTTTTTCAGTCCACTGTTACATATACCTCTCTTATTACCTACGCGTATAGTCGCATCAGGAGGTAATGCCCAGAATCACCACGCCGGGAAGCGAATTGGCGATCGCAGTAGTGAGCCAACTATGATGACGCAGCTGCCCATCATCAATCTTCAGTGAATGTATGGTCAGTGACACTTCAATCCCCTAGTCGACTCTTCCGACGCCCCCGGGAAGAGTTGCCGGCTCGTACCAAAGACGACGACGTGATTTTCAAAAACTTGTATGGATTATAATTTGATATTCATAAGTGTTTTACGTAACAACTTCGTGAGGAAACCTGTATATATCTGCGAATAAATTCAAGGGTGTATGAAAAGTCAGTGGGCCAAGCATTGGGGCAACGCAAAATGGGCACGTTTGGTGTAGAGTTGTTGCGGAAAGCAGCCACAATACAATACAATACAAAATACATATCGCTTATCGTAGTTATAGGTACAATTGTGAGAATGGCGTCTTGGCTAGGCATGCTGGACGACCAATGACGTGCTAAAAATTCTAAATAGTTACCTACATTTATTCCTCTATGTTTTCCCCAACAGAATATTCCTCATTGTCGTTGATCGGAGCATTCCTAATTTTGTTACAACCTCTATTCTATTTATTTGTCAGCATCCGCAGTCTACTACCAACCTACCTACTACCTGCCTACGAAGCTGAATGTTCCAGGTTCGAATCCCGACGATAGCATTATGTGTATATTTTACATACTATCACAAATATCGATCCTTGGTCGTGGTTGTCTATTTATTTAAGTATCTATTGGGTTGAAATGAAATAACTTGTAGCTATTGTTTATTAAGAAAAATGATTTGTTTTGCGGATTGGGTATTTGTAGGAGTCAGCTCAGCCGGAATAACCGGGATGTTTGAAATTACTTTGTTCGAAGTACCTGCTGTGTGTAAGGTACGGTCGGCTCTAATAATATGTATACGATTTTGATCCTTATGTCCTTGACATACGTTCCGATATGTATACATATTATAAGACGTGACTGTACACAAGAAACGTATGCAATGCTGCAGGCTCTGTTGTCTGGTTGAATTGAATCTGAAGTAACTTCAGTTGAAATTGTAACGCCTGTGAATTTTACACTGCGGAAACATTGTCCTGGTTGAAAAGGCATTCATGACACGCAAAATTTTATTTCTATTTATTTCCTCTATATTGTACATCATTATTGCTACGTCTATCGTAAATCAATTATAAATAAACCATATACTTATAATATAATCTTGACATTTTCACCCTTTATTCTATTGATTTTTATTACCCTGATTCAAAAACCTAGAGCACCCTATACCGCAGAACACAATACGAAACACAAGATACTCTAGTGTACTGAAACCTTGTTTCCCATCAACTATAACGAATTTTATTAAATTATTATTTTAACATTGTCAGACATCTTTTTCTAAACTTTTACACGAGATTATTTTATATGGTTCACTGTTGATACAACTTAATTTTATTTTAAGAACGTCGAGAATTGACATTGATAGACACAATTTATTGAATTATGAATATAAAAATACGATTATTATTGAGGTACCTCCAACCTTTGTGCAATACCTACAATTTAATAGAATCAGATGAACTACGTGAAGATAATAAATTGCATGAACGATTGAGATCGTTTTACAAAATCAATAATTTTCATGACAATAGTAAATTTTATTCTATACGTGGAACGATCTAATGATATGTCTACACATATCATTTGGTACAATTAAATTTTGTTGTTACGATTTTTTTTATTATGTAACGAAGGCAGACAACTGGGTGCTTAGACAAGTTGCCAATCGCTAGCACTTAATCGTCAATCGTAAACGAAAGGTTAGCTAGCTAGCTGTCTTTGTCGCACTAATATGAAAGAGTGACAGAGAGGGAAAACTACGATACGCTACCAAGCGCTAGCGATTGGCAACTTGGCTAAGCATCCTGAGCTCTCGGCCCACCTGATGGAAAGCAGGAACTGACGCCCATGGACATAGTGATCAAAAATCGCCTATGCGCTGTCTTCCCTGAGGACTTAGATGGTTTGCTTCTATCTATGCCAGTAATTACACCGGCTATCTTACTCCCAAACCGAAACACAGCAGTGCAAACACTGCTATTTAGCGGCAGGTTAACGGTTAAGACGGTGGAGATGAGGTCCTACTACCAGCAAATTAATAGGCAAATACTTGTTTATTTCTTCATAGTACTTAATTATTATTTTACAAATAGTAATCAATTATAATAATGCGGCAACCAATGAAAGAAATAAAATGTTTTCTGGGAGACTAATTGTAAAATAACCATGATAAAAACTAGTTTTCCTACTACATAGTGTGCGATAGTTTTACCTATGGAAAACAAGTTCTTACTAAAACTGGGCATCATTATTTGTCGGCTATTGAGACGATGCCATGTAACATCACAAATCAAAATATTGGATAAGTATCGATTCTATTAGCGCTAGTATCAACAGTGAAATATTGTATTTCGTTGTTTTGCGTATAAGCTTCGATCGCTTTGTGGTCATGGCCACCAATCACTTTAGTCTGTTTGCCGAAATACCGCTGCTTTGATATTGCTCGAAGACGGCTTCGGCTGACGCAAACGGTACAAAACTAACAGTAAGTGTACATATAAGTTGCTATCAGAGTTCTAATTGTTGTTCCATTTGCTGAACGAATTTACTTGTAGATAGATGTCATTTTAATTAATAAAACATCACACACAAATCGAATCATTTTAGCTGTAAACTCAATATGGCTTGAGTTGCATTAGGTGGCGATAAATATAATTAGGTACCTACATCGTAAACGACTATGATTTAGAAATAAGTGTGGAATTGTCATAAAGACACATAATATGTAAATGCCTTTATTCGAATTTCAAAACAAGCACTTTGCAGAGCAACCACCGACTTTATAGGCTACGGAGGCGCAAAAATAACCGTCAAAGTGTACTTCTTTAACATCACAAGTAGGTATTATTACAGTTTGGTGTATTAAATTGGTATATTTTATAACCGAAATGAGTAAAGATAAGTAGGTATTTAATAAAACACACTATAAAATCTCAATGACCAAGTATTTTTTTAATGTCCGCTGATTCAAGCCTACTCTTATTGGAATCCAGGACCACTAGCATCATATTATTATCAGAGATCGGACAAATGTGCGTCTTTGTTCGCAACAATACGGACATTACTCCAAAGTTGATTGAATAATTTAATCAAAAATTACCTATTTGACAACGGTAACTATGAAAACCTTTATAAATAGTCACCTTAAAGCATCTAAATCTAAATACAAGAAATTATTCATTAAATCATCAGCCTCGTCAGCCTCCGTAGGAGTAGAAGCTGGAGGTTCCGGGTTCGCATCCCCGCGAGGGCATTATTTGTGTATTTATTTATCACAAATATTTGTTCCTTGGTCCAGGCTGTCTATGTATTTAGGTATCTATATGTATATATCTATTATATATATCGTCGCTTGGTACCCACATCACAAGCCTTAATTGAGCTTACCGTGGGGTACGATCTCTGATTATTATGCAAGCAATTAGCCATAAAAATAACGTACGTATATAAAGCAATATTAATTTCATATATCACACATCATCAGCCTATGAATAGTCCACTGCTGGACATAGGCCTCTCCTATTAACTATGCTTATAGACAAATTAGGAGGTAAATGCCCATAATCGCCACGCTGGGCAAGCGGATATTAATTTACCTACACAAAAAAATAACAACCTTCTTGTTTATTTGAAGTCGGTCAATTCATATCACAATCAATGTGGAAGGATAATGACTGCCCGAAACCCGTTAACACCTTGCGGTCTATTGGCGATTAAGTAGGATTGGATTGCAGTTAAAGAATAAAGCTTCTTTATAACCCAAAAAAAAAGATTACAAGTACAGAATGAATAAAAGATGGGAAAAATACTTAATTCTCGAACAACATTTCGCGTTTATGTTATGTATTTCAGCAAGCTTTAAAAATTAAAATTCCTAATTTAAATAAAACTTTATAATTTTTGTAGGTACTGTAGTGTACTTTTAGGGTAGCTTGTCAGACAGTCGAACCCTAAATCAACAGTTTCGGTTAGGTAGGCTCATAAATGCCTATCTAAATACATCTTCGAAATGAATATTGAACATTTAATAAAATAGTTTTCGAAGCCGTATATTATTACTAGGTTGTGTATCAAATAACACAAAAGTTACAAATATCCACAGAAATTATGTACCTTAATGTTCTACGAGTGTAAGCAAATTATTTCATGAATTTTAATTTAGTTTTTAAAAAAGTAGAAAGTGGAAACTGCTAATTTTGAAATCAAACACCAAAAACTAAATTTTCCTAACTAGTGCGGAAAAGTAAACTTTGCACACGCTTCGCGTGCGTCATTTTCTCTTTTTAAGGCACTCGTTATGAAAAAAGTCGTTCGATACACATGTAGTTAAAAACTTCTTTTTAACTCGGGTGATTGTCGCCCTCGTTTCACTCGGGCTCCAACTTTCTACCTCGTCGAAATATTTTTTTTTGCACTTGTATCGAAATGTACTATTATGAATAAACGTAGCAAAATTTTTATGGACCCCAGAAAACTGAAAAAGAAAGTAGGTTCTCAACAGATATAATATTTCACGGTATATGTTTGCGAGATACCCATGACTATTCTATGTTGTTGTTTATTGTAATAGGTATTTGGTTCGAGGAGGGCAATATTGCCGGTGGGCTGGCTCGCTGCCAAGGCTTTTTCGTTTAAAACACGCTGGTGTGGCGTCCGTACACAATAATGTTTTAGCCTGAAGTAGCTAAAAATTGGATATTCTTTTTTTAAACACGTGTGCCCTAAATGTTAGTCTTTTGAACAATGGGAATTCTTTTGTTTGGAATAGTTGTTTGCTTACATTACTGCGATCGCCAATCCGCTTGCCCAGCGTGGCGATTATGGGCATTTACCTCCTAATGCGTCTAAACACATAGTTAATAGGAGAGGCCTACGTCCAGCAGTGGACTATCATAGGCTGATGATGATGAGTTGTTTGCTTCACTTCATTGTAATATTTTCTAAACTGATTGCAATTAGGTAACTTTCATATGCTTAGTAGCAGATCTGTTCCAGTGCAATTTGACTTTTATGAAATAGCCGTCAAAGTTAAAAGTTGTTTGAATTGCTTGACGCTAACACATACTAAAGGTTAACTATAGCGCTGGCTAGCGATTTGTTTGTATCTATGACCATTATATAGCGCCAATGGAATTGTAGCTCAACACTAAAATAATTAAATCTGAATAGTTAATTATAGTAGTCACACGCTGTCGTAGTTCGTATAATTATACGAACGCAGATAGATTATAATCATTTCATTTATCTGTATTGGAGAAAGCAATGGTAGACCCGATTTTGTACTTTGGCGTGAGGCGTGTCAAATGATGATGGCTTCGCCGACCGTTGGTAGTACCTAATTAATACGCAAGTTTGCAAAATATCATTTTACACCAGTTTAAAATACGTACAATATACGTAAAAGCACAGCATGAGAGTTACAAGTTTGTTTTACTCTACGTTCTCAAACTGAATTAGGGTACACTATATAACACGTTAAACATTTACAGAGCGGATATTATTCCTTCCTCTGCCAGGTAAATAGCTATTTTAACTTGTGTGCTTGCCTTAAATATGCTGGAGCATACATTTTAAGAGACGAAAGCAACACTTTTGCTACCTATTTTATTTAAATATTCTGCCTGCAAATGAAGTTATACTCGTACTGTTAAAAGTAGTATAGTATTTGGACAATGATATTAAGTACCCAGAATAAAATATACTTAAAGCTAATGGAAAAAAACCCTGACCCTACATACTTGCTCAGCATATATCAGGATGTAGCACACGTCTTACCCTACATTAAGTTTATTATTAATCAATAACTTTATTTGCAGTATGTTATAAGTAATGCTACAGAGAATAACAAGTATGTATATATTTTTTTAATATTAATCTATACGTGGAAGTGCTGCACCATCATCAAAGCCGAGCCATGGCCTTAGATAATTGTTATACAAGGGTGCAAAGTTGTATTTTACCCGCGAGTATGAAATTAAAACACGAGGAAGCGAAATTAAAAGTTGTTGTCTGAGAGTTGTCTCTCATGTTAACTCTTGTGCTTTGTAATAAAACAGTCAATAGTGAGTTTTGGCTCATTAATAACTTTATAAGTAATGATACCTTCAAACGTACATTTGCTACTATATAATATACTCGTAGAGCCTAGAAGATAACAAGCCAGAACACACGTTAAGTAGGGTTGGACTAAATGAATTCTTTGACCAGAACCAATGGCTAACCGAAAACCTTCGAAATCCGTCTAAATGATCGGAAACCCAGCCACCACTAAACAGTCCTGCGGTCGCGGTTGGTCTGGTTACTGCCGGTTAACAAAATGTACAGCTATTAACGAGTTTACTATGAACGGCCGCTAATTGGTTCTGCTAACGTTAGCTAATTTATTGATCTCCTTAAGTAAGTTGTAGCCTTATATTTAAACTTCTATTGGGCCTTTTTCGCATACATTTATAATCATACAACCGTGACATTACGCCGGAAACGAGAGAGTAACAACAAATGGTAATTTACGAGATTGGCCCCCGACAGTAATTAAAATATGAGTCAAAATCGTAGAGGTTAGATAGTCTATTCTGATCTTACATAAAACAACATGACACACAACTTTTTTTTCTAACATTGATGCTTTTTTGTATTGTATTGTATTCTGGCCATTTTTCCGCAACTCGACATCGAATGTGCCTATTTTGCGTGGTCCCAACGCTGGCCCAGTACCTACTTGTTGGGGATTTTACATCCACGCTTGAATTTCTTCGCAGGTGTATGCAGGTTTCCCCACGATGTTTCCCTTCACCCTAAAGCACTTGCGAATATCAAATGATATTTCGTACATTGATATATAGAATATTCAAAACTTACCAAAATAAATGTTCAATTTCCTGCAATTTCGTTTCGATGGCAGCTTTACAGACTAAAGGCTGGCACAGTGTAAAAGTTTCAAACATGCCCCAATAAAGCAAATTCGCCAAAGGTTTTTAGCGAGCAATGTCGCTTTGTGCAGGCTTGTACAGGTTGTGTCAAGGGACCTAGAAATTTTCCAACTGCTTCGATTTTCAAAGATCAAAGTTCACTAGATTAATCGAACAGGCAGGTACATGTTCTTTCAAATCAACACGGCGGGTGTTCATGTACCTACTCGTACCTGTGTATGATGTTTCGTTCGATTTTTTATAGTTATATTATATTCAATTATTTTTGTAAGCATAGGCGTTTGTGTCAAAAACTAGGGCTTTAAAACCATTAAAACATGAAATGAAATGTGATTCAGCTCCATGGGGATTACTAATCTATTTTAACAAATGAATATTCATTTTGTCGAACTTATTACTTATGTATGGTATCACGATGACCTGCAGCAAAACACGGTAAAAAAAAAACTTTTTTTGTATCTGAGCCAAAATAAATATTGAATAATTTTGTTTTTAGTATCTTCTATGTGACAGAAAATCATCATATTATGAAAAATTTCAATATTTTTACTTATGGTAGAATAGCCTGGTGACAGACTTGCGTATGTGGACGGACAGAAGTCCTAGTTTTTTGTTCATCCTTTAAATAAAGAACCTTAAAAAGAGTTCAGACAACAATTAACGATTTTAGATTTGTTTACAGGGAGCAAAGGCAAGGGTCAGCACTCTCGGATGAACAATTAATTTGTAAGACGGAGATTCGTAAATGATGAAATTTCATCAGCCGAAGCAAATCAGTCCCTTTTAAGTTATTGTATGGAAGATGAACAAGAAAACAATGGTGAAGAAAATCATTAATTTTCGTTTCTAATTATTGTGAAGTGATGTAAACAGTAATAATATTAACAGCCGCTGTAATATCTAAGTTATGTTATGCAGGTACCCATTTAATAAATTGGAAACTACATAATACAGGGTGGGTATATGTGTATTATTTTATATTCCATAATCAGGCTTCATTGATTGTGCCCACATCTATTGTGTAGGTATACAGTAGTCGAACAAGTAACGTTTACGTTAGCGTTTCGTTGATACGTAAATTTGATCACGCTTGCTCTGATGTAACAGATGTACGATCGTGATTCGAGTAAATGCGAAAGTAAGCGTTACTTGACTACTCATAGTACGGTTACAGGACTTGGATACACTTTAAAACGACAGTTAACTAAGAAATGTCAGGAAATACAGGCACAATTGCCTATAATAATAAAATATCTAGGTATATATTGTTATACATCTTAGCTGAACGCTTCATATGCAAACCATATGAACTTTATAGGTCTATTACCTATACCTATAAAGTTCATTTGATTTGCCATCCATGGACCAATGAAATGCAAATGTAAAAAGGTACCTAAATATATCTACCAAGCTATATACTTTAACAATGATAGTTTGTCTTTAAGTTACACGTGACTTGAATCTGCTATCTTATAATTACAAGAATATCGCAATAAAAGCAATAAAGTCCGTGTCATGTATCTTTATCTGAAAATCGGATATAGCGTCCACGGAAGTGACGTATCTTGTATCCGCTGCACTTGCATGCAGTATCAGGACACTGCGATGGAAAAGTCGCAATTTCCCTCTATAGGATGCCAAATAGGGATGAGTGACAGATAAAGCGAGCGAGGAATGATATCATAATATTAGGTATTTGATTACACTGTTGTAGTGTTGCATCTTTATACAAAATCAAGTAGGATAAATATTAAGTACTTATAGGTACTATTTATTACTCAAGATATGTTTATAATTATATTGTCATAAATCGATGTGGTTGCGATGTGATAGGTATAGATAATTAGACGTATAATGATTCGATCACACATCTGATCTAATAAAAATTAATGAAAAAAAAAAATTGTACCGATCTGTAAGTAATTATAATGATATGAATGACAATATTTTACTACAAGGCAATGTCGCCAAAAGTTGAATGGTTCTTCAAAAAAATTCTTCTCCTTGGAGGAGTGAGTCTAACATACTACCCCCAATGGGCTCTCGTAGAGTAGGGTTGACTACGCGTAAATGCCTTTTCCCTTGCAACGACAAAAAAAGCAGTTTTTTATGAGAAAATACGCTGTACCTACGCTACGTATACTCATTTGCCAGCGTCGTGGTACAAAAAAAACAATTGACAGTGGAAACCTACTAGTAGATGATATAATTAATGCGGTGAACCCGCTGCAACTCGAGCAGTACCCATCTTCAGTAACTCGTTCAGTTTTCAATTTGCTGCGTTGTCTCCCACAGGGCGCTGTATTGCTGACTCCGGCACTCGAGAAGCTGACAATATTCGCACTGACACAAAAGAGTGCGCCTTCATGACTGATTCCGATGTGTATTGCACTTGTAGCCGTTTGAATCTTTCGAACGCTATAGCTATTCACTATTCAGCCGGTGTACTATTTGTATCATTTTATTGTACAGATTAGAAAACTGTATAAATAAAATACTGTAACCTGTTGAAATATCGTTGTCAAGGTAGTAAAAAATTTATGTAATTATAATAATGACCTATGATGATATAATTTATACACAGCCTATTCGAATATTTGCCAAAAACAATTACCCAATCAATGAATTCGTGTTAAATGTATACTCAATGACTATTTCTGATGAAGAAGATTTGAGTTGATTATTGTTATCACGATGGTTGTTGACACATTACCAGTATTACCACATGGAACAAAAGCTTTTTTAGTACAGATGGTGCCTTTTTTAGGCTCTAGGCGAGAAGTGTGTCATTTTACGTCAGGTTCAAAACTTCGGAGGGCCATCTGCTCTAAAAAAAAAACGTCGTACGAGACACTCCCTATCGATCGTGTTTTAAAACATCGACACTCGTTTCGAATTTCATGTTTTTCGCACTTGTGTCGTAATGTACTATTACACACCGTATATCTTAAAGGATCTTTTGAACCTCACAGATTTATTTTTAAGCAGTACGAGAATCATAAGTATTTTTTATCGCAACTAATAAATTCAACTTATATTTGTTATTTCGCGCAATAACCCAATAGGAGCAAAGTTTTTTGGATCAGATGTTACACTTGTAGCCGTTTGTAAACAAGTTCTTCTCAGCTAGTCCACTATTTGTTTTAATAACTTACAAAGCAGGATACTTAAATGTCCTCTGATAAAACCCAAGATCACAACTACTACAACTTTAATGTTCTAACAGTAATTCATGTTCGGAGAATGGGATTGTAGGCTATGAAGACGTAGCTTTGAAATGTGTAATCAACATACACCCACACTTTCAAAAATAGTATGAATGTGCTATAAGTTGTTCTGTGTAAAACAAGTTTAAGCGATAGCGATCAATAATAAACTTCGGCGTTCAGAATCGAGGAAACTTATAGGTAATTTCAACTGTTGAAATATGTAACTAAGCTTTAGGAATTCAACATAAATACGAACTAGTTTGATTTTGAGGCGGTGAGTTTGTTAAATAAATGTAAGCAATTTTCCCTGTTTAAAAGTAGTAGTAATTTAAAAAACATGACAGCATATTCTGACAACTGAAAAATAAGTAAAGTTTTCCTCCTGCAAATTATGCATTTCGTGTTTAACACCGTCAGGGGTAAAATATTCCAAAACGCTGAATATATTTTTTGTATTTTAAGATGCAGTTTATACACAGTGTTTCAAATCAATCACATAAAATTGTGCAATACCTACTATCTTTCAACTGTTTAAAAAAAGCTTAGTTTTAAAAGCCTTGTAGAAAAATGTTTGAAATTAGGACTTTTATTACAAGTTGCTAATAAATATTATAGTTTAAGTTGGAACGTATTTTATTGATTTGAATTCTTGCTTTTCCTTTCAATGTCCCACGAATGCATTAGAACGAATTTTCGCTGTTTTATTTGAACTGTTATTAACTTAATGAAAGGAGTTGGTATACATCTAGACCGCACACTGAGAATATAATTAAATAATAATATTGTAATGCAGAAAGACTTTCGAATACGAAACAACCCTCTTCAAGAGCTAATAAAATATCTAAATACTGGATTGAAGAGCTCAGAGCTGCTCGAATAAATAAATCAGCTTTCAAAAATATAGGTACCATCAAAAAAGAAAATCATAATACCTTTCCTTACAAGCCCTTTGAACCGCGAATCAAAACAATCTTCCGGTCTGGTCGGTTCAGTCTCCAATTCACAAAGATTAACCCTCAAAATTTCGAGTAGCCAAACCTGCTTATAGGGTATCGTAAGACGCTTTCTTGGTTCGTTACCCAGCGACAGCAAAACGGATTGCAGCTCAAATCTACCGTAAATAGATTTATCCCTGGACATTCGTATGCCTTTGTCTGTGTCGCACCAGGGAGAAACACGTATTTTTATTATATAAAATACATTTCTCTGAACCTGTTAAGACTTTTTATTTTATCATTTCACATTTGGTAAAACGTAAATGATGTAACTTTAATTTATCAAATTTCATTTGTGAATTATTTACTGAGTATCAGAATAAATTCAAATTATGAGCTAACGGTTTTGTTTGAAATGCCAACATCATGTAATAGAAAATAACTCAAAATTGTATGAAACAATATATCACAATATGTGTGTCACCCCAATATTTCCACTAAAGCTTCTTTCGTTACATATTACAAATTCCATTGTTGTACCAACCAGTTATTATTCCAAGATGCGTATTGTTTATTCGGCTTTCAATATTGCTTTAGGATGGATATGTTTACAAGGGACTTGCAGAAATAGGTACATGTAGCAAATCTAGTGCTGATCCACGAAATATATTCTTGCTAGATTATAAGTATACAGATATACTTGACTTAAGTAACCCATTTACCGACTGTTCTTAAATCTTTTCTACATAGGTAGATAAATAAATTCAGTAGAGTTAAGCGACGGCCAATGGCGATGTACAATACGTAGGGGAGACCAGGTATAAAAGTAACGCGGGATGAACGTAACAAATTCATTTAAAATTTTTCTACGACATCTATCCGAACGTCCTTCAGGGCATTAGATGCCATTTTGATTCCCCCCTAACCTCAGTTACACTCACGGTGCTGTGACGGCAGGTTATGCGTATAATGCTATGGTCCCAGAAAAATGCGTCAAAAGTAAGTTTTTAACGATTTTTTCAATCTTAGCTAGATTTTTCATGGTAAACGCTATAGCTTGCGTTTTGCATGGGTGTTGTAAAGTTATTAATCATTTACAGTTTGAGGGTTGCAAATCAATGTTTTAATGATGCTTTTTATGTTTTTTTCCTACGTGTTTGTAGGATTCTGGAAATTCGATACCCAGGGATGAATAAAACAACTTGTTACTTTCATCCCGATTTCCAAATTGGAGGCTCATTGGTACACCTATGTGCTAGCGTTTATTAAATAATTCATATACTTAGTGCCTTTTTGTTGCAGAATGTCTAATATACACAAAATAACAACAGACAGAGTCCACCAAAATATAAATTATAGCTTTAGCTGCAGCTGAGGTGATCTTTTTTCTAAATGCCCTATAGGGACGTAACAAAGACGTACCAACTGGCTCACATCACTTTATATAGACATGTAAAGTAAAGGAAAGCTTTACTTGAAAGTTCAGCGGCACTACCCAAGGCGGGATTTGTTTCTGGAAACAAATATTCACTGTCAATGAGGAGTAAAACACATTTTTTTTTTATCATATTAGGTACATTGTATGATTAGCTTAGTAGTATACTCAGAAATAAGGACAATGCAGGAAGCATTTAATTTCTTGGATTACACCTAAGCATTTGTTTATATGCCATTTAGAATAAAACAGAAAGTTGATTGCTTTCACGTCACTCATATATAGGTATAAATTAATTTCGTCTCATATTCTAATGTTAATTACATTCATTCATTGTTAATGCTCGTCTTTGAGATAGTGATATTGTAAGACTGTTGATTACTTAAAAATACTAATTACACATAATTATATTGATTATTTTATAGTTATTTACTTTGTTTCTATTATCCCTATGCACTGTTACAACCAGCCCTGGGGGTAGGGATAATTGCAACAAATTCCATCCTTCACTGTGAGCCATTTTTCTGTAAAACTATTCGATGTATGAAGTTTATTTTGGTACCAAAAGATACATGAAATATGTGTCTATTGCACATAAAGATGCAAAGTTTGACAACTGCTACCAAAAAAATATTAAAAATCAAAAACTGAAAATTGTTACGTTCATACCTGGTCTCCCCTACGCTGCCTTTGTGTACCGATCATGTCGTATTGTGTAATACTTCACGCTCAGTGCTTCCTGTGCATTGTGTTCCGTCCAATTATTGAACGTATTTTATTTCAATTTTAAATCCCAAACTTTTACACGGTTTGCCTATATTCAGCCAAAAAGTGGAGGCGGAAACAGGAGCCGAGTTAAAATAATAAGTTTTAGAAGAACTCGTACAACTGAAATTTAATTCGACAATGGAATCAAATAATGACATCGAGCTTGCGTATTAATTTGGCCATAGAAGCTTCTCTGTGAACAGAAATTAGAAAAGAAAAATCAAATAACACAAAGCAAAGCTAATGAAACGGAAATGTCATTTCATTATAATTATCTTTGTAAATTATTGTCTGAATACAATAATTCGCTTATTTAAATCTCCCTGTATTGTGAAATTTGTGAACCCTAATAAATTGTTTGGATCTCATTTCTAATTTTACTTAATTCAAAAAGCTTTCTATAGTTTCGTCAATAATTAGAATACGGGTTTGTATTTACTTAACTTTTTAGTAACATAATTTAATTTATACGTAGCGTGGAAATTATTACAGGCATTAATTACCAGATAGTATCAGATAAGTTAGAATTATGTCAAAATGTCCCCGAGTTAAATTCGAATAGCTTTGAACAGTTATATGCCGATAATGAACCTACACGTCATATGTGTAGTTCTTCGTTTTTGAACAATCTGTTACATTTATTATTTTAAATAGGTATTTACACATTAAGTAAATATTTATTGCGCTATTAATATCCGTTTCATATCAGAAGCTGTTTAAACTTATTCGTACCTACTCCCTTACCGGCCATTTTGACATTTGGCCTTGTAATAAAATGACAAAGTTTGAAAGATACATTTTCGGTTTGATGAATGAGGAGGTGATTGTATTGTTAAAGTTAAATCTTTATTAATTTACACAAAAGGCTTGGTTGTTAGACACCACATTTAATAAATTTAAATAGTCAATTTACTGACCTTTTAATCCGCCACGAATATAATTATGTTTATCTGAAACAAATTAAATGGTTATTAATAATCATTGAGCTACGCAATAAAATTATATGATTTGCCCAATCACCGAAATCGAATCAAAACGACTGAGTAATTTGTAATTTCTGTTTTGAATGTAAAATTAATACAGGAGGTGTATTTATTGTGGCCATCTTAGTATTTCCACAAACATACCTCGGTATTATTACGTATAAATTATGCTATAAAACTATTATTCCATATCGATATTTATAACTTAATTACATATAATCCGTCTGTAAACAAATGAGACAAATAAATATTAAATGTTAAGAAATTTTCATCAAAACAAGAACGGAAGAAGCCTATATTCATTTTTTTATCGATACTCGAGAAAAATATTTTTTTTTTCTATCGACTCTTTTTTATTACTATTTTTTGCTATTTAAGATAGTTTGACAGTTGAGACATGAGAACTCGTAAATAAAAGACCTCGTGCTTCCTGCTTTTATGTTCTCTCTAATACTAAAAAAAAACTATAGCCGACAGACGTGACCAAATGTGTCAACAAATGTTAAAAATTTAAGTATTCATTGCAAACAGTAGTTATTTATACTCAAATTAAAAATAGAACGTTGGCACAATACGGAGATATTATTCTTTCTCTCTCTCTCTCTCACTTAGGGAGATGTAAGTAGCTACTTAATCCTTGTTTTATATACTTATCACTATTAAAATATTTATTTAACTACCTAGATCACAACTTTCAGCATATGTTGAGATCTCACGGAGATAATAATATATTGTGTCTGACCGCTCGGCGCCGACGTTATATGTGTCCATATATATTAAGTGTCCAATAACAGTAAATTTATATGTCTACTGGACATAATGGCCATTCACACCTGCCTCCCTAGTTCACATTTTTCTCATAATCATGAATTGTGGGCAATTTTAAAATACTATCTTTGCTTACAGTGGTATTATTCGGTAGAAGCATATAAAAGTGTTGGAACCATATTAAACCATATATTATTATGCTAATGAAAAGTTGATCACCTATAAATAATATTTTTTTAACATAATTATAATATTTTCTTGACTAAGGATCGTGACGAAAATACAGTTCCTCCATGCATCAACAGACCTACCGCGAAAAACTACCAAAATTTACCTAATTTCGGTATTTTTTCATTGAACCTAATATTTAGATGTAGGTACATAATTTTATAAATTAGTGCGTACTATACAGTATGTATCACGTAGTAGAGCAAAGAAAGAAACCTGTGAAGGTATTATTCATACTGACGGGCCAACGCCGAAATCGCGAACAAAAAATTGGCCGTTTCATATAAATTCATTCCGGCCGGTGGGATGCTGCCGTTTTGTTATGACACAGTCAAATCTATTCTCGCGATTTCGGCGTTGGCCCGGTAGTAAAAGTTGGTCAGTATGACTTATAAATTCACAGGTTTCTTTCTTTGCTCTACTATGTGATACATACTGTATACAGTACCGATTTTAGAAAAATATTATTTATTTATTGTTAAGCAACTTTATTTAATTGAACACATTGACACATCCATAATACCCTATACAAATACCAGTAAGCATTGCAATCATTCAAATTGTTTACTCCGAAAACGTTGGCATTTAAATTTAAAGCTTGCATTTTAACTTAAATTCGGACAAAAAGCTCTGCGCACAACATTCCGGCTTAATTTTATTTTGTCCGGCACAAATGGAAGACCGCATACGTATATTGTATTGCAACTGCAATAAAAAATATTGCTTGTAACCAGGGCTGTGAATTGTGTGAATCCCCGAAATGTTCAATTGCTGCTATGTGAAGGGTCCACGGAAAAAACATGTCCAGTGCTTAAAAAAATCAGGGCAAATTCACACCTTATTCTGTTAAAAGTAAAGTGGTTTTTCCTCCTGTAATTTGAATTGACTAGACATATTCTTTCCGTGGCCTCTTCATGTACGGTTAAATACGTCCACATCTACCCGCAAGATGGATAGACGACCTTATGAAGATCGCAGGGAGACGCTGGAAATCTGTGTTATCATTATCAAAGCATAGGCCTATCTATGTTCAGAAGTGGACGTCTTATGGCTGGAATAATGATGATGACGGAAACATCAGGTAGGTACCTGATTCAATTCGAATCAGGTAGGTAGATGTTTTGCTTGTATGCTTCACGCGGCAGAATTATGCACGCACGATCAAACCCAAACAAGATCAGTTTCCCTACCATAAGTTTATCGCATCGTAAATAAAACTATGAAAACGGATAAACTCGCGTATATTAACTAATTTTAACTTCATTTCGACGTTTCGAACACTTTACAGGGTTCGTGGTCTGCGGATGACCATGCGGTAGTCGCGTATATTAGTTAATAAACGCGAGTTTATCCGTTTTCATTTATTATTATAGGAGATCAACAATTTAAATAAATTACAAATTAAACTAAAATGAAAAAATAAAGATAAAACTTACACTAAAATTAAATATACCTAAACAAACTACCTATAAAAAGAAAATACCTTCCAAAAGATCCGCCTACGGCATGGTGCCCATGACACTGGCGGTGTTACCTCGCTGAATCGCTAAAGAGATTCTTTGTGCGAGGTAAGCGCCAGCCCTTGGGTCACCAGAGGCGTCGTGCAGCCGGGACGACATGGCCCTCATAAAAGTCTTCATGTCTGCTGACCAAGGACCTAAAGTTTCTACTGCAAGCGCCGCAAACTCGTAGTTGATTAAAAGCGACGAGTATTTGCGGCGCTTGAGAACCTGGGCCTGGTCAGCAGCAGCACCGGCTTGTGCTCGTGTGCCTTGGATGTGGGACTGCGCGAACGTGTCAACACACGTTGCGTCCCACACCAAAGCCCTACCCAACTTCCACGGCACCAACGTGGCTCCGTCGGGACGCTTTCCATCGTCTCTGGCCATACCCACCGGTTCCAAGGTAGCAGGCACAGACACGGTAGAAAGCGCACGGCGAACCAGGTCATTGATGGTGCCGTGGCGGTACAATCTGCCGGCACTCTTTGCGCATGAAAGGCCATGACGTCCGAGCTGATCCACGCTTTTGCCGCAGGCGCAAATGTGGGGGATAGAAATGCTGCAGCCGAGTCTCAGGCATACAGCAATCCTGAGCGTGCTAGGATCCAGGACAGTTCCGATCTGGCGAGACGGGAGGGCATGGAGCCAGTGTCCAGACTCAGGGGCAGAAACTGCGAGCAGTCGGGCCCGTTCCGAGTCGTCTGGAGATTTTAAAAGGAGGTCGGCATGTATTGTATTCAGGCGAGGTGAATCCCAAGCTCTCTGACTACGGCGTGTGACTGGAAGATCGACTCCTGGACACGACGAACACCAAGCCTCTCTGGCCTCCCTCAGACACGCCACCTCGTCGTCAAGTAACTGTGGACGGTTTAAAATATTACTGACGAGAGACAACGTGCCGTAAGTAGAGGACAGAAAGGCTGGAAGTGCCACGCTGCATGAGGAGCGAACACCCAGCCCTCCGAGTCTTACAGGAAGAACCGCTTGGATCCAAGAAGAAGTGTTGAAATGAATGTTTAAAATTTTTGATAATGTAGCCTGGAGTAAGTCGTCAATGGATGAAAGGATGGCAGGATATTTCCAAATTGGACAGCTGCGCAGTAAATACATAAATTTAGGGGTGAATAAGCAAAACCGAATGATAAAAAGGGCCATGTGGGGGTTTATTTCGAAAAGTAGAGTAGATGTACTGTCGAAAAGTTTCAATTTACAGTCAATAATGGGGTCAATTGATTCATCAAAAATTGGGGAGCCTAAAAGAGTAAGAGATGTGTTTGTATGGACAGAAATATTAGGAAGCACAGCATTGTAGTTTGTTAGAATTTCGATCTTTTTTTGGGATGTGAGTTTCTCAGATAAGAAAATTTCGCATTTTGTGAAGTTTAAGGAAAGGCCGATGTCGGAAAATTTAGTTATTATTGTCTGTAAGTCATTAAGGACGGTTTCGGCGTCTCCGCCTAGGGAACCGTCGTCCAGATACCAGAGGTTGAATTTTGAATTTAGACTTGAGATGATGGGATGAATGACTAAACTGAAAATAGCAGGTCCAAGCGGGTCTCCCTGTTGGCACCCCGTGCATGATGAAATAATTTTGTCTCCAAAAAGCAACTTTGAGGGAGCTCCGTAGCACTGCCAAAGGTAGGGGTATATTTCTGGGAGTTCTTTTTTTATTTCTGAAAGAAAAGCACTGCGATCAACTGAATTGAATGCATTTTTCACGTCAATTTTTATAAAAACGTCGTAGTCAGGATTGTTTAGGAAGGTACGTGCAGCGTGAACAGCCGCCCTTGACGCCAAAGCCCAACTGCCGGGGCTTAAAAAGGTTAGTCAACTTTTGTTGAAACAAACGGCAGCAGAGCTTTGAAGCCAAGCGCCTATTTAAAAGTACAGCCGACAGCGATCGGGCGGATGCCGCCGTCTTTTTTCTCCAGGGCCACTAGATTGGCGCCGTACAGTAGAGGGGCTATCTCGGGATTCACCTTTCCTGAAAGCATGAGGTTTACTAAAGCTGTCAACTCTCTTAATAACGCCGTTTTCATGTCACCCAAACAAAAGGAGGTGAGATCTTTGATATGCTGTGGCGACAGTCCATCCAATCCGCCAGCAGAACCGTTTGGGAATGCGGATAATGCGAGCAGTACGGCATCCTCAGAAACGTGGGCCGCAAGATCATCAGGACCGGGGGGAACTGGTAAAGTTGTGGAAGAGGTTGGTTTTGGGTGTTTTTCCACGAGGGCGGCAAAGGTGTCTGGGGAGTGAGAAGCCAAATCGTCACGGGAGAATAGCAGCCGAGCAGCACCACTTACATTCCCTTCTGAGATTTTACTTTCGATTGCATTTATTTTTGAATAATGTTGAGAGGCGTGCAAAGTACGATTGTGGGTATACTGAGTAATATCTGGTAGTTGACAGAATTTTGACGAGTTGTTTTTTATCTGGGTGGTAAGAGAATCTTTATTGGACTTATCTGCGTGAAGGACGGAGTAAGAAAAAGTAAGCAGGCGTTCCCACGCTTGAAGAGAGTTCTCTGCAACTACTTTTGCTATGCAATTGGTGAGACAGGTGGCGACAGAGATCCGGGCACCGCGTGGTATTCTTTTTAGAATTGGACAGTTAACCTTAAGAAGTCCCAATCTCTCTGCCAGAGTTATGGGAGGTGAGGCTGATAAAGACCCTACACTTGAGGGTAAAATCGTGGGCTGAGAGGCACTGGCAAGCGGGCGATCACCCACCATACGGGTGCCATGCTTACGAGCAGTATGGATTGCTAAGCCTCGCTGTCCCTTATAAGCCTTATTGTCGCCGCAAATAGAGCAATAGCTTAACTCTGCCGGGTTGAAACAGGGTTGAGAAGGCATAAAAAACTAAGCGTTACATTACAAAGCTACAAGAAATGCTTAAAAATTAGGTAAATATCAGAAGAAAATACGTAAACTACTTAAAAACAAACAGTAAATTAGGTTAAAAGTACGAAAGAAGACAATAAGACAAGGTTAATATTCTACACATAAAACTATAAAACTACAAATATACCACGGTGTAAAGTTCTCTCTTACGGCGGATTAATCGATTTATATGCACTCAGAAACACTATCGAGTATAAAAACTACATTTAAAATATGTTTTACACAGAAATAAACACGAAAACACAAGCTGACAAGCGTTGACACATTTGGTGTTGTCATAGAGCGCAGGATACTGAGACGGGGCGTAGCCTCCACTTCTTCTTCTTTCTTATGCTGAAAAAGCTGCGCTGTCGATTTCAGCTTGTGTACGTAGGTGCCCTCGATAAGAGGTATTTGCACGATTCGGTGATCCAGCAAGAGTGACAATGTAAAACGAACAAGAGATCAAATTGTATTCTGCAAATGGGGGACCTAAAATAGGCCCGAAATTTTATTTTGTTGTAGCCAATGCATGAATTCAAGGAATTTTTAGGCAAAAATCTGTAATTTAGGTGAATTTAGATTAAATTTTAATTTTTCAAAAGAAACGCCGACATGACTTCGTTGACAGTTGACATAGAGTAATCATATCAATCCGTTTTCATAGATTTATTTCATGAGTAATCCTCGCGGTAACCGAAGAAAATATTACGCATCGTAAATGATAACGTCCAGGTTTTTTTTAATACTAGGCAAACGAGCAGACGAATAACTTGATGGTAAGCGACTACAAAACACTTGCAACACCACAAGGGGGGGTCATAAGTGCTTTGCTTTTCAGATGATAGTATGCTGTTTTCTTTAAGGTTTGTATTGTCGTATCGGGCTACGTAACTAACTTTTCCTCTTTTAAGGCCCGGCCACGACATTGGTCTAAGGCGACCAGCGGCGAGCGATCCATGAGTTGGAGCGGGATGCCGATATGGGTACTAGTTCCCTCTCGCACGTACGGTTTTCCGCTAAGCGGGTCGCCTTAGACCAATGTCGTGTCCGCGGCATTATTTTTATACAAAACGCTAATTTCGAGCCTAAAAACTGGATACTCACAAAGTATCGACAGGTTTATTGCGTTATCACTACATAGTATAAACCAAGTTGCTTTTTCCGTCCCTACATTATATCCCTATGTAAGCGTAAATCCTTAAAATTACGCAACGGACTTTTATGCGATTTTTTTAAAAGATAGAGTGATTCAAGATGAATGTCTTAGTATCAGTATTGTACCCGTGCAAACCTGGGGCGGGTCGCTAGTGTATACAATAAACCAACTCAGTTTCTCAAAATAAACACAAGTTATAAGACTTCTTTAGGGTCATCAGAGGCCCTTCAAGCCTCAAAATGAACGTTATTTGGGGAGCGGTATTCACTTCACAAAAAAAAAAGAAGTGAAGCATACCTATGCTTAGCACAAATACTCGTACCAATAGGTACTCCTAAGTGTACATCAGTGGACGTTATTACAAAAAGTAAATACGAGCGGAATGCACAAAAAATAAGTAAAAAAAACTAAAAACACGCCTACCAGTCCGCCATCATGGGGAGGCCGCCATATTGGATTTGTAATGACTTTTCTTATCTAGTCATGTATTGTCATCAGAACTCAGAGCGTGTGAAAAAAATCATCCTAATCGAAGTCCGGAAAGTGGGGCCAAATTAAGATACCAAGATTTTCTTACATAGTGAAACTAATAAAAGCGTGTTAATAATAAGATACAAGCCAAACCCATAGTACGGTACTGATACTACTTGCATTTGGCAAAGAATCGTTTCTATTGTCAAAGCGATCCTCAGCGCATCTGCATGTGTTTGAAACGAGGGCTGCCACATAATTTATCATCCGCATAACTTTCCGACAAAAGAAAAGCCATGGAGACTTTCCTCGCGCGCATTTTTAGCATATTTATGTTGAATATTGCTTCCTTATAGACATTAAATGGGTCAATGATATTGTCAAATAAAGTGCCAGAGAGTTTATTCAGTGTATATTTTTGTCACACTTTTTTGTTCAATTTAAAAGAAGCTCAAGGTTTTTGGAACGAATGAAACTATTTTTGTAACATTGTAATTTTCACCTTGGACGTTGTGAACTATGTCTTATACTTATACTAAAAAAATGCTCAATCCCAAAGTATTTTTTTTTTATAAATTATCATATCAACATCGGACTCTTCGTAAAGTTAAATATTGTAATTTTATTGTCAATTGTCACTCGCATTTGCAATTACTACCTACTACGGTGCTCAGCAGCAGAGAAGTCAATCCTGACAGCTCGATACATTATCTGTCACGAACGTCATTTTTTGACACATAATGTACTGATGACAGCTGTCAGAATTGACTTCATAGCGGACGAGCACAGTAACAAAGTTTTGTTGATTTTAGAGGTAAATATTTTTCGGAGTAAATACCCATTTTGTATAGGGGAGTGCGTATCTTTTGTTAGCGGCCCTACCGCCAAAAACGAAATTCGTAAATTTCGAGGATTTGTCTCTCTCACTCTAATGACGCCTTCGTTTGAGTGACAGAGAAAAATCCTCGAAATTACCGAATTTCGATTTTCGCGGTAGTAGGCCAGTGCCATAGTCTCTCATAGCGTTTCAAAGTGAGACCACTAGTTAGGTAGCTCACTCCACATTCCTGCTTTGTCCAATCTGTCCATTAGCTGTGATGACTCTTTACTCGTACTTCGTAGGTATCTGTGCAACTAACCCACAAAACGTTGGTAGCTCTTGACATAAGAATCGTTGATTCACGTTTTATCAATGTTTAGTATTTATCAATTATAGTGTACTGATATGAATGATTTATTTAATACAGGCATTAATTTAAGTTATGATTTTATTAAGCTACACTGGAAAAGATTATACATTATACATTTTTTACTGGTCCACTTTCATGAATGTTCGCTAAAGGTATAGGAAAAATACCATTTAAAATTGGATGATATGACGATATAAGTACTAATACTAATTATGAAATAGTGATATACTAATACTATGCTTATACTTAATTATAAAATAGTGATACTAATCATAGATATACAATTATGTACACGTTTTTAATATTCAATGTCCTTTAGGATATAAATCACACATAAAAAAAAAATATTTACAATACAATACAATACTCTTTATTGCACACCTCGTAACATAAAAAAGAAGATAACAAAAAATTCGAATCTTAAAGGTAGAAGTAACACAACAGGCGGTCTTATCGCTAAAGAGCGATCTCTTCCAGACAACCTTTGGGCAATGAAACAAAGCAACCAGTAAAAAAACAGTAGGTGATGCAAGACATGAAATAAGGAAAATAAATAAACAAGTTAAGTGTATTTAAATGTAGTTTTGTTTGGATATAGGTACAGTCGAGTGCATTAATATATATACACATTTGTAAGGGATCAGTATGGAGAAGTGTATATATATTAATGCCCTTCACTGTATAGATGCTGCTGATAGAGAGTATTAACTCTCTATCAGCGCCAAAATTAATATAAATACTGTAAAATTACGTGTAGTAACTATGAAAAATATTCATCTCTGTTTGTTTTATTATTTTAGTTGCACCGCCCACAATCTCTCTGCTTTGCCTAAAGGTTGACTGGTAGAGAATGCCTTATGGCATTAAGTCCGCCTTTTGTACGTCAAGTTTTTTTCTTTTGTGCAATAAAGGTTAAATAAATAAATAAATCAATAAATAAATATAGTCATATAATTATACAATAATACTTCGCTGTTTATGGGTCATGTTTCGAATTATGTAACTAAGCTGATTATCCGTCGATCCCTTAGTTATAAAGATATATAGACTGATGTATAATGAGATTATATCCCACAATGTTCGGGTCTCATTATCCATCCGAACTGAACTCATTTGGCTTATAGCGGTCAGGCGGAAACTGAAATGTAACAAGATAGACTACTTCATACACTCTATACATCATTTATTGTAATAAATTCACTATAATAAAAACTTGAACTCATCATACATAATGTGCTATTTTATTCATACTTCCTTTTTATAATGGCGAACAATCTAAACAAACATGGAGCCAATTTCTCGAAAGTTTATAACGTGTAATACAAACAGAAGGTCTTCGGCCCGTTTCTCGAACGCTTGTAACTTGTAATACAAGTCGAAGTATCTTTTTAACACAGTTAATTAGATAAGGACTTCCGCAAGTATTACAAGTTACAAGCTTTCGAGAAATAGGCCCCTATCTTATTAATTATGTTAAAAAGATACTTATACTTGTACATTACAAGTTACAAGCTTTTCAGAAACGGGCCTCTGTTATATAAAATGTATTCAGGGACGATTGCAACGTTATTTTACATACCTAATTAGCTAAGCTATTACAATTACATTTTCACTATTATAATAATAAAAAATACCACCTTTTACGAAAAGTCACGTGAACAGAATGACATACATCTGTACATGGACGGGTGCAACTTCATCAGACTTGCACGTAGTTCCGATAATGAAACGGGATAAAATCTGTAATACCACGCAAAGCGAGGACATACAAATTCGCAGTGACAGTTGTATGGTCTAAGCATATTATGTTTACATTTTGGAACGTGTGTCCGAGGCAAAAGAATCAAAATCGTTAACATACTTTTTGAGCTGTTCTCGTGAGCCAGATATCCTCAAAATATTTTCTTTTATTATTATTGATTGGTTCATCCTTAATACATGTAGCAATTTCGATAATAAAAACGCTACATTATTGGAAATACCTAGCTCCTTTTTTAGTTTGCCAACATCAGAGTGGTCTGTCAATGCCGAACCTAAATAAGGGATCAGATCGATATTAAGCTTTCATTAAGAGCGGCGCCTCAATTAACTAATCTATTGAATTACGTTAGATCGTACCATCGCCAACACAGTTAACTGACTGTTCATTCAATACGGGTCTTTTGGGAATGATCAGGTTGCACAGCCAAGCTGCCCATCGCTGACGCTCAATCGTCAATCGTGAACGAAAGTCTTTCTTTGTCGCGCTAATAAGAAAGAGTGACAGAACTAGTATACGCTACTGACCGTTAGGGCCTTATTACAATTGCGATTTTCTTAATTTGCGATTTCCTACACATGCGATTTAATCGCGATGTACTCGCGGCATCTCTCTCTAATGCTAAAAAACGAACTAAAGCGTAAGTAACTGATTCAACAATCATATAGTACGTTACCCTCTAACATTGCGAATTCAGAAACATAATGTAGCTGGATTGTTTGTAAAAGAGCTAATAGTAATAACATTCAAAGCTCTAAATCTTCATCTTAAGAACGCTGTGTACGTGATGTGACCCTTCCACACATGGACACATGGGCGGGAAAAAAAAATAAAAAACGATATACCTACTCATTTTGCTGTACCTACACTTGTTGCTGAATAAAGTCATCAGTACTCAAAAAAGATCGATAAAATTGCAAAAAAATTGTACATAATTAGAGACTTTTATGAAAACAAAATTGTACGTCACAATTTTTGAATCACGAATTTACCATATACTTTGTATGACTAACTTGTAATCACAATGGAACCAATCGTGATTTTCGTTTTGATCAAGCCTTTTGACTGTGTAGATTTTGTTTGTAATTCGGTTCTTTTTAACCCTTTTGAACCTTTTGCGGTCGACATAATGAATACTCCAGTTTTAAAGCATCGGCACGTAATGTGACACACAACTGAAATGCATCCGTAGGCCCTTTAGGCTTGGCCTGTCCATGACTTTGTTAGGTTGACGGTAACGTTAGGTTTTACTCGATACCTAAAGCAAAAGCGCTTGACATGTTGGCTATGCCAATGCGAGCGCGATAGAATGCATTACCTACGTATCGAGTAAAACCTAACGTATCCTTTACATTCCAAATCATGGTACGGCTACTGTACTTTAAAAAGATATTATGAATAATAAGTTAAAATATGTTCTTCGAAATTGTGTCAACAAGAAACACTGCCCCGTTACAGACATCGATATCTTGGAATCTAATTAAACTAAGAAAATAGACTTTGATTAGAATGTGAAGAAGGGCGAGTAGTGAGAAAAATCTGTGGCACCGTTGGATTTCGCAGAAGGATCAGCAGTCGGTCCTCGAACGGTCGAGCCTACTTGCGCGTAAAAAGTTGACAGTCGGGTTACCGCCCACCGAGTAGCACTCCAACCCCCTTATTCATAAACGTCTGCTAACTTAACAAACCGCTAATAATTGTTTGTCCTTTTCGGTCTTAACAATGTGTCCATAAGAGCAAAAGGGACAAACAATTATTAGCGGCTTGTTAAGTTAGCAGAAGTTTATGAATAAGGGAGCAAGGTTGCAGTGTGTCACATCTTTTCTGTAAGGTAAGAGGGAGAAAACGGCTGAAATGAGACTGTCAACTCCCTTAGATAACTATGATTTACGATTTCATCAAAATCACCATTTATCAGAAAGATATAAGGTAATGTGGGGTAAGATGAAACAGTTTTTTTTATGGGGTAACACAAAATGCTACCAGCAGACGCTGTGCCACGAGGACGCCTTTTTGTCTCACCCCATTAAAAATCCATTTCATTTTATTTTACCCCACGTTACCTAAGTTTTAACTTTAGGACATTTTAACATTTACTTTTTGTTGGAAATAAATACTGTATGTTTTTATTTTCAAGTTCTTCAAAAACGAACGCAATATCGAATATTTTTTATGAATTACGTGTGGTTCGCGAAGTATAAATGAAAGAAAATGACTTACCTAGCATGCGAGTTTTGATAATAATTCTGAAGCATATAAAATGTAGTTATGGAGCTGTAAGATAAGTGCGGTAAGTAAGAGTAAGAGTCGACTAAGGGATTGAAGTGTCACTTACCATTATTTAATAAAAGATCGTTGATGGACAGCAGCGTCATCATAGTGGACACATTACTGCGATCGCCAATCCGCTTGCCCAGCGTGGCGATTATGGGCATTTACCTCCTAATGCGTCTATGCGCATAGTTAATAGGAGAGGCCTACGTCCAGCAGTGGATTATCATAGGCTGATGATGATGATGAAGATAAGTGCTGATTCAGTAATAACCAATATAATATAGTATCGTAACAAATTACTGTAATAGACACTTACGAATTTTTAGAATTATAACTAACGTGAGACTCGAAAATATTAAAATATTATCGAACCGGGTTACTCACGTCACGGGTCACGGGTTAGCCTAGGGTGTTCCGGACGAGGACCCTCTTAATGGGTCAAAACATGTCGAGCAATCATCGACTTAAATAATATATGTGAGTAACCCGGTTCGATAATATTTTAATATTACGAATTTTTATTACTCTACGTTAGCAGTAAGGCAGCGTTCACATTACCGCGTCCACATTACGTCAGAGACTCCCGAATACCAAATCGTGGAATCGGGCACACGACGCGGTCGGTGTAGACCCTATTGGCAGCTGTCACTTGACTAGTCTCAGTGGTCCCGTTAATTCTTAACAGCCTTGATAAGCCACGATACCGCAGCCTTAGAGGCTTAGATATGCAGCTCCATTCATGTCCAAAGTGTGCCGTTGGGGTCGTTGACTGCTGCGAAGTGGATTGTTTGCCAAGATTATTTGTAAGAGTTAATTTTAAAGGAAAAGTTATCGTATACTGTAGGAAACCAGAGTATGCTTATGAGTTTGCCGCAGTATTACATTGTACGTAAATTCCTTTCTATGTGTATGTATTCTGCTTAATATACACTAGGTGTTGCTATTATTTTGGCATGACTAGATTTACAAATGGATAAACTTAACCTTCCGATTCAGAGGGAACTTATTACCTCTTGATATTTTCGTTAATCCAATATTAATAAAATAAAACTACAATTTATGTACATGCCTAGGTCAAATCTAACTAATCTACTTAACCTAACCTATATCTAAGATTGGCCCTTGCGGCATTGTACCGAGGATGCTGGCGGCATTTCCTCGCTGTATCGCAATACTGATGCGTTGTGCGAGGAAGTCGCCAGCTCTTCGGTCCTTACGTCAACCAGACGTTTCGCGATCTCAGCAAACAATTTGCGTGCGCTGGGGCCCCATGAACCTAAAGTTTCTACGCCAAACGGTACAAAATCGTGGGTGAAAATATTAATTGGTAGTTAAATATAAAATTATGACTTTGACTGCGTAAAGAAAATGTGAACGTCGGTAACAGTGTTTCATTTTAGTATATTTCGGACCATTTGTTCCCAGCCTTGCCCGAAATCAGAATGGCTTTTTGTTTTCTCTCTGCAATGAACATTGCATCGGACAAGCAAAAGCTGATTGCGAACACTTTGAAAAGGAGCTTTATTCCGCTTTTGTATTCTCCATCCCCATCCAAGCTACTCAATTTCAAAATTTCCTTCGTTTTTACACTTGGCTTCTTTCAAAATGAATGAAGGAATATTTATTGAAAATATTAGCAATAGGAAATTGACGTTTTTTATTATTTAAAAAGATTGAATTAGAAAGACATTGATCATGAGTGTATGTATTATAAATATACTTATAGTAACTTTGCCGAACCTATACTCACTCTAGCGTCAAGTCACTCTAGAGATTATCGCCATAGCAGACACTCGGTAGCGTACTCTTGGGGTGCCAAAAATACTTGGCTCCATAGGCAAACATTTTTATCGTGTGTTAAATTGAAATACGATGGAAGGAGAAAGAGAACATAGACTCATTTCGAGGTTTTTCAGATCAGAGGATAAGGTTCGGTTGCACTAAACACACTTGTTGGACCGATGAAAGTTACTGCAGGGGGGTTACCATGACGTACTAATGCGAGTCAATTTAGATTCAGGGAAAGGGACAGAGATATACGACTCGTGTAGCCTCGTCCCTTTCTCTCGACTCTGAATCGCATTAGTAGGTACGTCATGGTAACCCCCCAGGTTACTGTTAAACTTTTCATAATATAGAGGTTAGAGTACAGTTTAATGGTGAACTGTTTTGCGGCTTGGTGTAACCCACTCTATATATTATCACGGTTAGCAACGAAAAATAATGGTAGGAAAACAATGTTCATAAATACTTTGATTTGACTTATTGTAGACTGAAATAAATGTTACGCTTTTGCTTGTCTGAATAAACTCAATAACACCTATTTACAGCATTTTTCAAGCTCATGCTTCTTCAGCTTGTATCAAAATAGATCTATGAATTGTGCAAAAATAGTCTACAGAATTATTACCTGTAATTGCTCTAAATTACTCGGTTTGCTCCGTTCCGGCGATCAAAGGTACATTTTCCAGCGACAAAGCAAAAACTTAACCAAAATAGCCTGTTTTCAAAGTTGTACTAGCAATTTACCTTGCTGGTCACAATAGCGTTGAAAACAAACTAGTGCACAATATAGAATATAATTTTCAGTTTGCAAATGGCTTGTGAACTAGGTACCGAACATACAAAACGACTGTTTAAAACAATGTCCTACTAAATAACTTGGCTGCCGACACTCACTAACATAGATGAACAAAACTAGGGCGTTCGTACGTCTCTAGTTGCCCCTTCAGGGTTGTCAGATATCATCAGACAATGTTACAAAAACCAACGTAGTTCCACGGTAAGCCAAATTATGGCCGATGTTGTGTGACTTATGGGAACTAAGCGACGATGTATATTGTAATAGTTAGATACATTACAAAAACTTTAATACGTAAGAAACAAGCATGGCTAAAGGACACAATACATCTTTGTTATAAATATACAAGATGACTTTACTGATATTCAAGCTTGTAATTTCCAACTTCGTAACTATGAAACTGGATACGAATTTAAAACACTTATGGTTTCAATATGACAATGTTTCATAATCCCGAGGTTTTTGTTCGTATTTAGCTTCTTCCACTTCGCTACCCCAATATTCTATGTTATATCTTCGAGGTAATTGAATCTGACAAATTTTAAGTGGATACAACTACTAATATTAGGGGCAGCGACTTTTTGAACCACTTCACTACTAATATTTCGCTTCCTTGAGTCTTTAAGCTCTCAGGGCAAACAATTTTTATTCCTTTGGTTAAAAAACATGGATTCATTATTTTACAAAGGAGCAAATTCTCAATTGCTACATAATAGTGCAAGCGTGTAAGCTTTTGTTTACATAAACATTTCGTATTAGCCTCGAAGTTTAAACTAGTAACAGTTTTAAATTTGTTGGCAACCCTAGCGAGTCCAAATGGCTGTGGCCGGAGCAATTACCGCTACGGGCTCGCCGGAAAGGCAAAACCGATTCTCACAGGCCCCTGTTTACATAACTGTACGACAGCCTACAATTACCGAGAAATATATTGGTGATAACCAGCTATTCGTGCCCGAGTGTACCTAATTCACTATTCACTCATAGGTTAAAATATATTTTTTTTGGGAGGGAAAATCATTTATTAACAAAAATATAGTAACAAAGGATAAATTAATTGTTATCACGCAAGCACTGATGGAGATATTAGGTACTCTAGTCAGGTAGAGGAAAGATTGGGTAGGGCTGCGCCATCTTTTAGGCCAAAGAAGCTTTTGAAGGAGTTAAATTTGTGGCGCGTACTCCGAATACACATGCTTGTAGCACGGAGTATGGAAATTATAATTTTCGATCTAAGCCAGCCCATTACTACGCTGAGGGATCTGTCCCAACGATCAGCGATTGCTTCGCCGAGATGTTTCACGAAAGCGGACATCTGAGGTGCGAATATCCCATCCACGGATGTTACAAGGGGAGTAAATGTCGCATGCCGTTTTTCACAAGAGTTCAAATATTTTCGTTTCTTTTCCTCTTCGGCGGATTTAAGTACGGCTGCTACCGGACGTGAGATGTAAGAGGGAGCGTCAGTGTCTACGACACGGATATCAAATAACGCCTCCCTCTGTGCATCCCAAACGCCACGGCAGCAAAGGTCTCCCCGAAGTCCGCAGTCACCTTCCGTGATGAGGGGTTCTTTGACTACATTCCCCCAGGCGTGCTGACATAGCTCACAAAATAGGTCCCGGATTTCGTTGTGACGGCGTGTAATTAATCCGCCAGTTTTACAGCAGAGAGCGTGGTCCACGTCAAAAACATCATTGCCGCAGCCGTCACATGATTTAGGCATGGAGATAGGTGTTCTGTGGTATCTTAGTGCCAATGCATCTCTGAATTCCATTGGGGATAGGTCAAAGTGGTCTTTTCTTGTAGGGATAACCGAGAGCCAAGTAGACGATTTAGTTTTAGTTTTCGTGAAAATTGAACGTTCGACTGCTCGTTTTTTGTTAGGAGAAAGTTTGTTTAAAATAGAGTCCAAAGTTACATCATCTTGAGAATTTTTAATTTTCCGGCATTCCTTTCTTGAATGTGCGAGGGACATGTGATGTTGAGTGAGGTCTAGTTCATTATTTTCAATTAAGGCGGATGAGAGGATTGAACAGCCATTTTTGGAGGTTTCATAATTTAAGTTTGTCATTTTAGGTTAAAATATATTCGTCGAACTCAGTCAGCCTTTGACCTACGATATGTAAAATCCTAATCAATGAGAAATTAAAAACTACAAGAGTTAGATTATTTTGTTTTAGGAATCATTATATTTGTACATGTAGCTCAGTACAATTTTTGTGAAGAAAAAATGTACTACAATTTTACCTACTTTCAATTTAATCTTTAGCTGTTTTTTTTTAAAGGTAATATTTATTTTACTGTTTTGCCGTCAAAATAATATGGGTTATTTTCATTCTCATAGGTAATGTACGAATCAATACAATCAAAAAACAAACACACGCAAATTGAAGACTTTTTGAAATCTACATATATTATTATATGAGCATTTTGACTTGTTACTTGTCACTAAAAGTGAAGTCATGGTTCCTACGAACAATTTTTTCTATAGTTTTATATATCTATCCCCACTGACCCATTTCGATTGTTCACCCGGTATAGAATAGATATACACAAAGATACAACAATAAGATAGGGTCGTGTATATTTTTTGTACTTTGGCCGCATTTACTCGCATATTCTCTTATCTCGAATGTAGGTAACAAGTAAAATCAAAGCTGGATAAATATAAGAAATCAGTTTAAAATACTAATTTTGGAAGAATTATAAAAAAATGGTTTTTGTAAGCGTAAAAAGTCACAGAGATTATTACATTTGGACATACAGAATTAGGTGCTCATAGCTACTGCATAACACCACAGATGGCTTATAACTCTTGTAAGTAGTAGGTACCTACCTAAAATGGTAGCGAGTGCGTACAAAAATGTAGTTAATAACTGTTACCGTACACTGGCAGCAATGAAATCTCATCAGATGTGCAGTATAGAGTAAGAAAACAACGGAGTATCTCCCTTTTCTCTTTGATGAAGCTTTTTTTTCTTTACATGTCACCTTCATGGTTTTATTCCAGTGCTACTGTATAAGTACTTAAATCATGAACCGAAATAGTTATCCTGTAACTGTGCAAAGGAGGTATTACCTACTCGAAGTCCTTACCAGGTATGGAACCTGCACCAGCTAAATTCAGTATTTGTATTAGACTGTCATATCAAATGTCTATTCCGTAGTAATAAAGTCAAGAAAAAAGAAAGCAGATCTTCTTGGCCTGGGTGGTCAAGATCTGCTGGGAGACCACCGACAAGATGATCCGACGTCATCTGCCGAACCGCAACAAAGCAGTGGATGCGACTAGCACAGGACCGAGGAAAGTGGCAGTGGTGGACACGGGCTGAATAGATAGATAATAATAAAGTCAAAAAAGTGGTAAAACATATTTTTGTTGACTGTTACATAACAATAAATATAATTAAACGGTAGTCACGTCTATGGAGAAATGGAGACAGGCTCTCCGAAACATGTCGCGCGTATTAGGGACTAAATACACGTGAGTTTAACTGTTTGATAAAATATTGAAATATTTTTTTTACAGGATCTCAATTTACACATAATAAATCCGCCGCAGGCTTCGTCAAGATGCTACAAAATGGAATCAGCAACAAGCTTCGTCATACTCACCAATGGCAATATCAGCAACAGGCTTCGTCATTACAACACAAAAAAAATGTTAAATGCAATTCCCGCTCCGTCCCGCACCCGGTCCAAAAGTCCCCATCCCCAACCAAAGTCCCACTGTTTAATTATATTATTATTTATAGTTATCATGCCTCACGAAAGTTTAAATTCTGTTACATGACATTTATTTATAAGTTTACTCCAATAATTTTAAGTTTAGAATGGGTTTATCGAGGTCTATTCAAGGTTTGTTCTGTTTATAACGCCCACGGGAAGATCAAAGGGACGCCTACGAATGTCACGAGGAGTCTAAATCTTCCTGATCGGCTACCCCTTTATCCATCCAATAATCCGTCCTTTAATTCGGAATTTCCTTTTGTATAAATTAAACTTTTGTGGAATGTAATCTATTAACTTAATTTAAGTTAAACATTTTATTAAAATTGTCGACATAATTATGTTTTTTTTGTATCTATTGAGCTGAGTAATCAAATTATATTCATCATCATCATCATCACCATCATCATCACCATCATCAGCCTATGATAGCCCACAGCTGGACGTAGGCCTCTCCTATTAACTATGCGTATAAACACATTAGGAGATAAATGCCCATAATCGCCACGCTGGGCAAGCGGATTGGCGATCGCAGTAATGTGTCCACTATGATAACGCTGCTGCCCATCATCAATCTTTTATCAAATAATGATCAATAACACTTCAATCCTTTAGTCGACTCTTACGACACCCGCAGGAGGAGTTGGGGTGGTGACAAATGTATTCCTTACTGCCGGCACCACACGGGCAACTTAAATTATATCCTGGAAAAACCAAAAACACAAATATCGACGATGGACGATAAACTCCCGACCTCCCATGTTTTCAAATATTGGCTCACTCTTTTTACGGTTTTTACATTTTTTAGTTCAAGTGTGTAGGTAGGTACTGAACTAATAAATCAGATGTTCTCTCTGCATAGTGTACACATACTCTGTGAGCTACCTAGTAAAGGCCGCGGTCCAAAAAAACCGGTCCCTGAACCTTATTCAATGAAACAGTCATATCTCTATACGGGTTACATAATGACTTATGACCTTTTTGCTCACAATGACAATTGCACCAGACCTTGTGCGATGAGTCAAAGAAAGTCACGCCGCTAACCTGAATAGCCTTACCGTGTAAGTTATTAATCACTGACATTTTGTGACTTTTGTATTCATATAATTTGAAGCCTGAATAAAAGTAGGTAGGTAAGTACATCCAAAATTCTAACGTAAATTTATAGGTATCGTACGTCCGCGCATCATAGTGTGATGTGGTACGAATATTGCATAGGACACTCCATCATCGTATCACATCATCGATAACGGCCTCTCCTATTGCCAAAGCGTATGGAGGCATTTGGAGGTTGGAGGTAAATGTCCATAAACGCCACGCTGGGCTCACGGGTTGGTGATCGCAGTAATGTGTCCATTATAATGACTGCTGCCCGTCATCAATTCTTAATAAATGAATGGTCAGTGCAACTTCCCTTCCTTACTCTGACGACACCCACGGGAAGAGTTGGGTGGTGACAAATGCATTCTTACTGTCGTCACTGGATTGTTCATCTTTACTTTTTCGTAATTTCGTAAGGCATTGTTTTTAATGAAGTAGTTCGTTTTAGTTTTAAAACTTGATTTGGTATTAAAGAATTTGTTTTTTTAAATATTTTAAGTCATTATTTTTTTTTAATAAATAGATAAAATATATTGTACCTACAATAAAATATCACTCACGTCGTTTGACTGTACAAATTACGAAAGTATTAGAAAAAATAACTATCTAAAATAAGTAAGTCTGGATTCCACTGGCATGACTTATCTTTAGGAACGTTTTCTGTCATGCATGGAACTGATTTCCGCTACCACATAAGAACCGACCATTCTTAAGATACCCTGTTTATTTATAAGTTATCATATTCAAATCTATAGGCCCCATAAATTAACGAATGAGATAATCAAACTATTTAGAATACTTGTAACGAAAAGAGTGTACTAAAGTATCAATAATATTAGTCTAATATCAGAAAATCGATTCAAACAATCGGAAGCGTGACATATTTGTCTGTATTCGTCATCTGATTAATTATTTCAACATCAGCACCACCAATTAACAAGTGCCGGTATTTTAATTCGGAAACAAAGTGTGCATTGCATTCGGTAATTATGAAGTGGTTAGGTAGCTCGGTCACTCGGTTAATCGTACATGATTAACGTGAATTGCAATTACTGTGAAACTGGGCCTTAAATTCGATAATTTTACATTAATGTGGCAGATGAGTACATTTTTTAAATAATTTGTTTGCATGAGTGTAAATTAAATTAAATAGATTTCGAATGTAACGTTTACATCGTCTAATAATACGATTAAGCGAGCCTGTTACAACGACACCCAATAAAAGATATACATAATAGGTATTTGTCAGATAGCTAGTCCTGTTCTTTTATATGCCTGGGGAAAATTATTTACTCGGAGATTGTGAAAAATGCCGTAAATATAAGGAGACAAATTATTTTTTCTTAAAAAATTATAAGCCAATTGCAAAGATACAACGTCCACCTTAAACGGTGCTATTTTTAGTAATATCACTTCATACTAGTAGGAACAGTAAAAAAGTTCTAAAATTCCAAGTTATAGACTAAAATGATCTTTACTTTTTGTCCGCCGCGACGGCCTATAAAAGTTTAAAGTAAATACTTAGACGGTTATTTTTAACGCTGGAAAGGGTAACAAGAATAACGTATAAAAATGCTTGCGGCTTTACGAGAATAAAATTTAGATAGTCAAACATTTTCTAAAATAACAATGTGAACTTTTACCCTCGTCATCTCGTTTGTATTATTCACAATCTTTGCTATTTAGTCGGGCAATCTGAACATCAGCAATCACTCCAAACAAACGACGACCCACATCAGAGGCAAACGCCGTATGAAAGGAACAATCATTCGTGTATTTTAATATTCAAAATAGGTTGGTAAAGTCCCAAATATGGCCTCCCGTGGGAGCCTATTCCGACACAATCTGCTTCTAACTGTATTACACGGCTTTCGATATTTTTTCCCCCGGATTTATTGCTTCAGAGCGAGGATTTACAGCGTTGACCGAAATGCTTACCCACAGCATTTTGTTAGCTTTTTATAGGCAATTTGTTACCTTGTGTATCTTTTTGGGATTCGTGATTACCCCCCACAAATTGAACTCTTGACATCGTTTTCTGGTTAAGTCGTTTTTGGATGCTGAGGTTTATGTTGCAATCTTAAGCTGCTCTGGGAACGGTTAAAGGATATGGGAAATGTTGTTTACATAAAACATTCAAAGTTAGTTGGGATAAGAGTCCACAATTTTTCGGTTAGCTTGTGTCTTGATACATGTTTTTCTCCAACTTTGTAATCATTACTGGAACGAACATGAAATGTTGTACTTTGCAGGGCATTTTTTTATAACTATAGTATAAATGAGAAGTCGTTCTCACTTTATAGGTCTTATTTTAATAAGACCTATAAATCTGCACTTTAGTGCAGATGTTCAATTGGTACGATCATGAAAATACACGACCGCAGCAGAGAATTTGAATCTTAGCTATTCGTCTCGTCAAGAAACACTGTCTTCAAATATCGAAAATGCATTATATTTATAGTTAAAGTTTAATGCTAGTCCATGTTAATTTCAGTTGAGAGAACTTTGGAGCTATAAAATTCAAATATCAGGTTAGATCTGTCTGGAAGACCTTACTGGGATTTGGCACGAATGCGCCTGGGACAAGATATACGGCAAACACGTTTGTGCCCTATTCCCACAACAGTTGGATGGATGTTACATGTGTGTTATGTATATAGCTTATCTCAGTCAGGCCCATAAATATTAGGTGTGTATGTATGTATGTATGTAAATGTATTAGGTATGTATGTATTGAGTCCATGGCAAGAAAATTGTACATAGTTATTACGGCCTTACCAGAAACAAAAATAACGATCTCGTCAGTTGTGTTACGAAAATGAGTGATAAAAACTATATGGCAAACTCTCTCCAATAACTTTGCGCGGTAGAAAAAAGCGACATATTTCAAGTTGTCGTCTTTTTTCACTGCCTAAAGTTTTTACGTAAAATTTAAGTTCATAACTCAAAAATTATGACCTTAAATTTTATGCCTTACTAAATACATTTTTTACAAACGATATGTGTACATTTTTTTTTGCAATCGGCCCTATAATGTTAACAAACATGATAATACAGTCAGCATTATTTCACGCCTTTTGAGGGATCACAATACATTACAAAAGAAATTGACGTGGTTACTTTGCCTGCATGCAATTACCTAAAACCTAAGATATAACAAAAAAAAACAGAAAAATTTAACAATGACATCTTTTCATTTAATCAATATAATTTCCAAATAATTTTCATGCCATTCGGGGTTGAGACCTACCTACTGATTTTTAATAAGGCCTTCAGTTTCAAGAATTATTTTTAGTTGTCTCGTTCTTAATTGACTAACAGTAAAAACTACTTATAGTAGGTAAGTGTTTTCCAATAAATCATAACCTAACCGTTGCTGCCAGACAAACTTGTAAGTATTCTTCGCAAGCCCCACAGAGGTGACCTAGAAATGATTGATTAGCCCTAAACGACCGAAGCAAATGAAACTCTCTTAAGCCCAAATTGTAATGCCAGTCGCTCAAACAATATTGTTTGATATTCTGTGTGTATTTGCCGGGCAGCTCATTTGATCAGTACATTTAAGGATCAGTAATTTGATGTCTTACCCATATGTGTATTGTATTCGACGACTTCGTCTAAAATTAAGTGGAGCAGGTTTTTCCTGATCTTTGTCATGTAGGTACCTACCTAATGTACTTGTACCAGCCAAATTATTGGGTCTTTGATGTAGTTTATCCTTTTTGGGAAATAACTACTACATCCGCCTCAAAGTTAGTTTCCATAGAATTACCAATTTGATAGAGACCATCGAATGGAACGCCGACGTTATTTGTAGATTTTTAACATTTTTGTTCCAACATCAAACGAATTACTACGGTGGTAGATATAATAATTTCACTATCAGCAAACAAATAATACAGTTAAATAATAGGATACTAAGCCATTGTAAACGTCACGTTGGTATTATTTTTTATACCCCGATTGTAACAAATGAGCACAGAGCACATTCACGACCCACCTGACGATAAGCAGCTACCGTAGTCTATATTTGCCTGTTATTCCTTTCGAAACCCACTTCTTTATTTGAGAGGTCGAAAATCCTCCTTCAAATCTCAGTAAGCTTTCACATAGTACCGTGGGATATTTCGGGGGTTCATGCCTAATAGTGTTCATATGTATAGTATACTTAAATTAACGTAGACACTATTTTATATTCTACACTCCACCTAGAGCACTTAGACATCAGAATATTACAACATTTCTTCCATTGACACGTAACTGGTCAGTATGTCTAAATCTATAACCTATTACTCGAACAAGAGAATAAGATATCGACAGAAATGGAGATACATCGAGCGTGACGCTGATGGATGGAGGGTCATTCTGAAGGGATGGTATCGTTGAAGGAAGGACAATGGGAAAAAATTGGATGAATTTTCGATTTCAAACATCGTTGAGAGTTGTGAATAAAAGAGTGTATAGGTGTCAGTAGTTTTACTTTATAACGTGACGTACTTAATGTATACATGGAATTATATGTAATTCTACAAGTAGTGATATAAAATTAATAAGTTGTTTTGCCTCATATGACTGTAATAGAATGTAATGAAAAATAATAACGGACACAAACTTATGTTTCTTTTATTGCTATATTCAATAAGATCAATAAACACTATATATAACTCCATTAGTTATACTCGTACATTTAAATATTATGCATACCGGTGGTTTGAAGTAAACATGTTTAAGTCTTTAATTGAACCTTAAAATAATAGGTAAGTATCTAGATAAAAAGCTAATCAACAATGATTTAACAAATAGTGGATCAGGATGTGATATGTATCATTTTTGCCAATTCACTTTAGCCGTAATGTATCTAGATCGCGTTATAGACAACTTCACAAAATGTACCTCTGATTTTATAAGTATTTTTCGAATAGGCAAAAAAAACTTCAGGTACGCCCTGTCGCGCACTCAGTATCACGCTCAGTAATATTTAAGTCGTAATCCGTCCCCTTGAACCCAATCCTAAAAGATTTAAAACCTCATTTCAGCACAAAACTTACGTAAAGCAAATGACAGTGCTCGTCGTGCAATGACACGGGTCGATCCGCAGCCGGCCGCCATGTTTATTTGCTCCGCAAAGATTGGGCCCGCTTTGCCGCGCTGTTTACATGGTCAACATCATTGTGCATAATCACCCTCCTGACTTTTCCTGTGTTTACTACGGTACAAATCGGTTTTCTTCAGATTCTTTACATTTGGTTCAAAGCTCCTTCAAATTTTAGGTATAATGGTTGGGCCTATCTTATGTGCTTAGTAAATTTAATAGATTACTCCCTACCTCGTCCTATCTACGAAAGATGGATGTGAATTAAAAGATTCTAAAAAATAATAAAACCAATGTTAATTTTGATACGAAACCTGGATTAATAATAGGACCCGAAGGGATTATACAAAAGTTACAAAGAACAAATAGCAAAGTCGCATTAAAACGCGATGAAAATCTTAATTTGAATCCAAATCGGGAGCAAGGAGCAACGAAACTTGGTCCTCCGAGCCACGATAAAGCAATCCCACAAACATTATTTGTGGACGCGCTAGTTCCAATCAAAGAATGCTCATCGTCAACTCAAACACTCGTGACTGATATCTCTGTGGACATTTACGGATTGGGGAACCCGCTAAAACTTTTCCAATAACGCTCCGCAAACTCTGAGGCGAAATTCTTTGATAAGCGATTTGTAATCACTGCCTCAACTCGCGTTCCCCGAGGAATTAAAATATAATCTGCGATTAAGGCGGCTAATTTACAAAGAATCCGAAAACGCCCGCGGCTCTCGAAAAGTCCGGGAGTAAGTCCCGGTTTACGACCACCCAGACCAGATTCGTGAAATGCCCTTCTCACTTTGACAATCATTTTGATAGTGATAGACGATGTTTGAAAGCCATTATATTAATTAGAGCATGGTTCTATATTTATCTTGAAGATAAATATGTACTTTGATAATTTATTCGATTTAAACGTACCCTTTACTTTTCAACTCTATTCATGGTACGGTAGGTATTTTCGTAAGAAGTAAGTACATAATAGTAATTACATAACTATTGTGCAATATTTTCAATAAATTTATTGGAAATATATTAGTAAAAATGTTAATAAAAATTTGATACATAAGTATGCGCACTTAGTCGTCTTACATTCTAAATTGGTTTTATTTTTTTATAATTTGTCTTTGTGTCTGGGTGTTTCATATCCAAAGTTTGGATTTATAATTCATAACATAACATAATATTACAGAGAGAACTGTTAATTTCTGTGTTCCCAACTATTAAACAATATTATTAGACAAGTTAAACAGAGTACGTTCGTTTAGATTCTGGTTTTAAATGAGGAGAGAAACTAATAAATAAGTTCCTAAATTAATTTGTGAGCACACAGAGACAAGGAAACCGCAGAGCTCAATATTGGCAAATGCAAAGTTTGCCCTAAAACTTCAGGACCTTTGAGGAGGAAACTTTGGGGCCCATTGGCATCATTGCTAGGAATCGGAGTTTTCACAGCACGGTGAGACTAGACGAGCTGTTGAGTGGCAAAAGTTTCACATACCAAGCTTCCCAGTTACGGGTTTAACGGTCTTAACGCAGATGTCGTTTAAGCGTCTCGGATGGAGAAGTCATGTAGGTACCTACTTCTTGTATTGAACAAGATATACCTACCTACTACAGGTTTACCTATCACATGTGACAAATATATTTTAGATTCGATAAACTTGTATTGATTTAGCCTCAAATTGGGTCAGACTATATCAATGACCACCGGAGACCTAATCCAGGAAAATAAATGTTTAGATGTGCAAAATGTACACATCTCGATGCAATAGAAAATGTGAATAAAATCCATGAACCTAAGTTAAATCAGCTACATAGATACCTATGCTAATTAAGTGACTACAAATAATATCAAAATTATAAATCAACACCCTCTCGATGCTATATAAAATACCCATTCCTAGGTGAAAAATTAAACTAAAGAACTTTTTACATGCAGTATTATCATTATATCAAGATATTTAACGTTCTGTACCTATGTGATTTTTTTTTGCTGAATGCATGTCATAAAGATATAAAAGCATGAAACTAATTTCTTCGAATTGTAATCATACCAAAAGCTGAGGCGGAGATCTCGTAATTCTGTGCCGATGATACAAACCACACGGGAAGTTTACCTACAAACAAATAGGAAAACACATTAATATTTTATACAGTGTGTTACCATGAGGCAGGCTTTTATTTGAACCGAGGATTGAGATGCAGATTCTTAGCCAAACCATGTGCATTATTTGTTTAAAAATCCTAATTTAAAAGTAATTAACTTTCTAAGAAAAGTTAATTGAGAAGCAATGTACTTCAAAATAAATCGTTAATTGGCACTTGACAATGACAGATCGCAGCTACTCGCAACGTTTGACAACTAAGCAGTACACGCGTTACATTGATCGTTCGAACGAAATTAAAATAATTGTTCAGTTAATTTAAATATTTGTCAACTCTTAATACTCGAAAACGATTTCCAGTAATGCGTATTATTACCCATTTTCGTAAAAGCCTGGCTCATGGTAACACACTGTATAGATAAGTTAAATAATAACACCCACTGCCAGTAAGTATCAGCCTTACTGAGGAACTTCAAATCAGTGAGGTAAACACAAACTTAGTATCGTTTGACGTAGAAATTGTAGGATCATGGGCCTCAGCGAGCGCAAATTGTTGAAATCGCGAAACGTCTGGTTGACGTAACTAAAGACCGACGAACTGGTGACTTCCTCGCACAACGTGTACCTAAGCATTGCGATACAGCGAGAAAATGCCGCCAGCATCCTCGGTACTATGCTACAAGGGCCAATATAAAATTGTACAGATTAGTACCGAATTGATTGCTTAAGGCACTGGTCTCACCGCGAGCTAGTAAGCTATGAACTATGGGCTATAAACACGACCAAAAGATACGCACTCCCGTGTAAATAAACAAGACACGGCGATACTCGCCCGGCGGTAATAGCCGATAGCTGGGCGAGTATCGCCGTGTCTCTTTTATTTACACAGGAGTGCGCATCTTTTGTTCGTGTTTATAGCCGATAGTTCATAGCTTAGTAGCTGGCGGTGAGACCAGTGCCTTAGGTAGGTACCTAAAATAAGAGTGACGCTACAGGTACTTGAAGCATGTCGGAGGATATTATATAAGTTACAAGATCAGATATGCATATGATAATTTGCGCAGGTATTAAAAATATAATAATAATGATTTAAAAATAGTTACAACAGTTAAATATGCATAAATCCAACAGAACAAAGCAAAACGCGGGTGTGTAAGAAATTGCGCATACAAAACCACGAAATAGCATTGATCAATTCAATATCGTCGACTAAGCATGCAGACTGCATTCCAAATAGGGACCCCATACCGGCCTTATCGCCATTCAGATTTGGTCTTTACTACTTCTTTATAGAGTACTTTCCCGTGGCTCGTTTAAAGTCGTATAAGCACTGATACGGAACCTCTCACAGATTTAGAAATGTCAACTTTTGGTCGAGGTCGTCCGCTTCACCCACACGAGCGGTTACCTGCAGATATACTATTAAAATTACTTTGATTTGATCAAGCCTGAATTATAATTGTGGAATTTTAGTTTTTGAGACTTGGACTTTTTATTGATTTATTTTTAGAATTAATGTTATTAAGTATACAGTATGTTGCATTAAAAATCCAGTTTTTTTTGTAATGGAACTTTTGTTATATTTATTTTTCTTGATGATTTCTACTAAAAGGATCAGTCGTCGTTTTTCTCATTTCAGACACATTCTAAAATATTGATAACTAATCCGCCGCGAGGGGTAACGACAGTAAGAACACATTTACCCGCTCCCGAACTCTTCACGTGAGTGTCGCAAAGGGATGTCGACTAAGGGATTGAAGTATCACTGACTTCACTGTTCATTTCTCGATGATGAATAGCAGCATCATTAAACAGCATATTAATGCGATCGCCAATTCACTTGCCTAGCGTGGCAATTATGGGCATATGCCTCCTAATGC